>MJUU01042081.1:12460-28887 GCA_002080025.1 Modiolus philippinarum | reverse complement strand
AATTGTGCACCTCTCATTGCAGATCTTTTTCTGTTCTGTTACGAACGAGACTTCATGAAAAAACTTCAAAACAGAACCATACCAAACAGTGATAGGCATATTTCTATTTTCAATGACAACAGCAGGTATATTGACGATATCCTTACTATTGACAAACCCAAGTTTTTATATTATGTAGACAACATTTACCAACAAGATCTGAAATTAAATAAAGCTAACAATGACTCAAAATACTGCCATTTTCTGGATCTATCATTATTGACTCTGTTAAAATAAAAACTAAAATATATGATGAAAGGATTTATTTTGATGTCAGTATTACTAATTTCCCTTTTCTTGACAGTGACATTCCTGTAGCTCCATCCTACGGGGGGTATATTTCTCAACTACAGTGAAACCTGTCTAAACCGAACCCCTCTGGGACTAAATATTTTGTTCAGTTTACACAGGTTCAAAATATAAAGAAATTGACACAAAGGGTCTTTACATCATGTTTGGTTTAGACAGGGTTTCGGTTTAGTCAGGGTTTGGTTTAGACAGGTTTCACTGTACTAATGTAGTGCGATTTGCATATGCTTGTTTGACGATTTTAATGAACGAAACCTTATTACCACAGCCAAACTTTTACAACAGGGTTACAGATTTCATAAGTTGTTGAATACATTTTAGAAGTTTTATAATAGATATGAATACTGTATTTGATATCCAAATATGGTGTTAACTCGCGAACAGCTTATTACTACTGGCATTTCTAATCCTTGTTTTTACGGAAATGTTGTTAAAAAATGCAAGAAACTGATTAAAGATAAAAAAAAACTGAAACGTAACTTACATTCTTTACATAATAGGGCAGTTGAGCACCCCTTGACCCATCTTTCAAAATTAAGTATTGTCATTTTCTCTCCTTACAAGATTGTGATCATGGAGTTAGTAGTCTACCTGTATTGGGTTTTGAAACGGGACAGATAAAGGGGTACCAATAAATCGGTTAACTCTACCACTGGCTTTTGCTAGTGCCGGTACCAAGTCTGGCTGTCAAGAGTTCCTATCCTTGTTTATGTTTGTATTTTGTCTTGTGTTTTTTTTCCTGTGTAGTTCCCTGGTAGATTGTGGCATGCGATTGTATTTTTCAACCATCGCAGATGTTTCCTGTTATCCACTTTTTTACATTGGTTCCAATAGCCTGGCAGTTCTTTATGAATGTGTTTTCCCATAGGGTCCAATGTTAGATTAAGTTCCACGCTGGTTGGATAAAAAACTTGCCAGACATATTTTTCAAAGATAGCCATTAAGAAAAGTTGTGACCAGGTTTGGTTCAAATTAGCCAAGCAGTTTCAGAGGAGATGATCTTTGAATGTGTTTTCCAATAGGGTTAAATTTATAAGTTCCCTACTGGTGGTCATCTTGGATTGCAGATTTGTCAGAGGACCACCCAAGGACTTTTATGAACAAGTTTGACACCAATCAACAAAGAAGTACCAAAGAAAGTCTTTGAAGGTGTTTTCCAATACAGTTCAATATTAAACTATGTTCCAGCTGGCTGCCATCTTGGATCTGATGGGGACTTGTTGTACTCATATTTCAAAGGGGACTACCTAAGGACAGTTTTGGCAAAGTATGATTTGAATTGGCAAAGTAGTCTCAGAGGACAAGATCTTTGAATGTGTTTCCCATAGGGTCCCATGTCAAACTATGTTCCCTGCTGGCAGCCATCTTGGATCTGTTTGGGACTTGACGGACACATTTTTTAAAGTGGACCAACTATTAGGACAGTTGTGACCAAGTATGATTCTCAGAGGAGAAGTTCATTATACCCCTGCAAACAAAGTTTGGGGTATATGGGAATCGCCCTGTCTGTATGTTTATCTGTCTGTCCACATTTCTCTTGTAAGCACAACTCCTCTTAAACCACTTGAAGGGTTTTGATGAAACTTGACACAAAGGAAAGACACTATATGGAGATGTGCATAAAGGAATATAATTATTGTCCAAAACTAGGAAGGGGAGATAATTTGACTTTGACTTTTCGTTTATTCCCTATGTATGGGTTACCTGGTAAGAGCAACTCCTCTTAAACCACTTAAGGATTTTGATGAAACTTTACACAAAGGAAGGAAACTATATGGAGATGTGCATGAAGGAATATAATTATTGTCCGAAACAAGGAAGTGGAGATAATTCGACTTTGACTTTTTGTTGATTACATTGGTTACATTGTAAGACCAACTTCTCTTAAACCACTGGAAGGATTTTGATGAAACTTTACACAAAGGAAGAACACTATATGGAGATGTGCATGAAGGAATAGAATTATTGTCGGGAACCAGGAAGGGGAGATAATTCGACTTTGACTTTTTGTTGATTCCCTATGTATGGGTAAACTCGTAAGCGCAACTCCTCTTAAACCACTTGAAAGATTTTAATGAAACTTTAGACCAATTAAGGACACTATATGGAAATGTAATTATTGTATGAAACCAGGAAGGGGAGATAATTTGACTGTGACTTTAGTTGATTCCATCTGCAATGATTTTTTTTCAAAGAAATAATTTAAAAGCATAGATATTGTGAAATCAAACTTGTAAAGACACACTTTTTTCATTGTAATCCTCTTGAAAAGTTGTTTTCAAAGTGTTGTAATGAAATTTCTCTAATGCTTATGATTTTTGTGTAAAATGTCAAATAGGCTAACTAGAGGCTCACATGAGTCTGTATTACTCACCTGGTGACTGGTTTTATTCATTGTCACCAAAAGACCACCATTCATACTATAAATCAGTTCACCAGATGTTACATTTTCAATCTTGGATGAGGTACAAACATAAAAATTACAACTTTGAAAGGGACCACCAAAAGGCAATTGTCACTAAGTTTGGTTCCAATTGGATCAGTAGGTTCAGAGAAGAAGACATTTGAATGCATTTCCCATAGGGTCCCTATGTTAAACTATGTTCCACGCTGGCAGCCATCTTGGATGAGGTACAAACGTAAAAATCACAAGCTTTAAAGGGGACCACCCAAGGACTATTGTGACCAAGTTTGGTTCAATTTGGCTTGGTAGTTTCAGAGGAGATCTTTTGATGCATTTCCCATAGGGTCCCTATGTTAAACTTTGTTCTCTGCTGGTGGCCATCTTGAATGAGGTCCATGTATGAACATAAAAATCACAAACTTTCAAGGGGACCACCTAAAGACTATTGTTATCAAGTTTGGTTCCAATTGGCTCAGTAGTTTCAGAGAAGATCTTTGAATACATTTCCCATAGGGTCCTATGTTAAACTATGTCCCATGCTGGCGACCATCTTGGATGAGGTACGAACATTAAAATCACAAACTTTAAAGGGGACCAGCCAAGGACAATTGTATCCAGGTTTGGTTCCTTTTTGCTTATAGTGGTTTCAGGAGAAAAGACCTTTGAATGCATTTCCCATACGGTCCCTATGTTAAATGCTGGCGGCCATCTTGGATGAGGTGGGAACATAAAAATCACAAACTTTAAAGGAGACCATCCAAGGGCTATTAGGAAAAAGTTTGGTTTCAATTGGTTAGGTAGTTTTAACAGAGCAGATCTTTGAATGCATTTCCCGTAGGGTCCCTATGTTAAACTATGTTCCCAGCTGGCGGCCATCTTGGATAAGGTACAACCACAAAAATCACAAACTTTAAAGGGGACCACCTGAGGACTATTGTGACAAAATTTGGTCCCCATTGGCTCAGTGGTTTCAGAAGAGAAGAACTTTGAATGCATTTCCCATAGGGTCCTATGTTAAACTATATTCCCTAGTGGCAGCCATCTTGGATGAGATGCCAACCTGCTAAACATATGTAGAAATTGTAGTCCTGTACCCCTATGTTCTATTTTTAGTAACAGTGGCCATGTTGTTTGGTCTACAGACATAAAAATCACAAACTTGAAAGAGCATACCCTGGTGATGATTCAGCTCAAGTTTGGTTAGTGTTGGCCCAGTAGTTTCAGAGGAGAAGATCTTTGAATAAAAGTTAAAGGACGGACGGATGATGGACGCCGAGTGATGGCAAAAGCTTACAGGCCTTTGGCCAGGTGAGCTAAAAAAGGGTGAATTTTATATTTGTCTGATTTCGACAGAGTATTTTCATTGGAACCCTTGAGAAAAGTTCTTTCTTGAAGATTATATTATTGTGTCCATACTTGTATTGTGTCCACACTTTTATTGTGTCCACATTTGTATTGTGTCCACACCTGTATGGAGTCCACACCAACTTAAATTTGCACTTACCATTCAGGGTTCAATGAGCAGGGGAAAATTTGGCTGCCATTCGGCGACAGCTCTTGTTGAATTTGTTTTCCCATAGGGTTCAATGCTAAAATAAGTTCCTCACTGGCAGCAATCTTGGATGTGATGGGAACTTGCTGGACAAATTTTTGAAAGGGGACCAACAAAATACAGTTGTGACCAAGTATGATTCCAATTGGCTAGGTTTTATCAGAGGTGAATATGTTTTCCCATAGGTTATAATGATAAACTATGTTACCCGCTGTCAGCCATCTTGGGTCTGACTGGGACATGCAAGACACTTTTATCAAGGGGCAAACTAAGGACAGTTGTTACCAAGTATGATTTCAATTGGTCAGGTAGTCTAAGAGGAAAAGATCCTTGAATATGTTTCCCATAGAGCCAATGTTAAACTAAGTTCCCCACTGGCAGCCATCTTGGATGTGGTCGCTAACTTCCATCATGAAGATAAAATGTAGTCCTTGACATACTGAACATTTTTGCATTAGATATTCACCTCTATCTCAAATGATTTTTGAAATACAAGTCAAAATGCATAAACTTACAAAAAATTTGACCAATAAAGGGCAATAATCTTATATAGGTATTCAGATTTTCTTCCAAATTTCTTGGTGGGTAGATCTTGATATGTTGAAAATTTTTGCAATTTAAAGCTGACCACCATCTGTTACAGTTTTTTTTTTTTTTTAAATAAAGAAAATATTAAAATTTAGAAAATTTAATGAAAATGACAATAACTCCTAGACAGGTTTTTGGATTTTCTTCAAAATTGCAGGGTGGATAGATATTTATTACACTAAGTCAGAATTTTGATATCTGTAGTGGTTTTGAGTTATTTGCCAAAAATGGCAATTTACCCATATGTTCTATTTTTAGCAATGGCAGCCATTTTGTTTTGTCCTTGGACTCTTCGGACACAATTCTGAATCTATAGATACCCTGTTAATGATTCAGAGCAAGTTTGGTTTAAATTGGCCCAACAGTTTCAGAGAAAATATTTTTGAAAAAGTTTAAGACAGATCCAAGTGATGGCAATAGCTCACATGGCCTTTTAGGCCAGGTGAGCAAAAAAGTGTGACATGGACAGACAGACTGACGCGGACCATTACTAGGTACCATTGTCTTGGTGCAGCTGGGAAATTAAAAAGTACCTTTACACAAACAGCAGGGTTGGTGGTACGACTTTGAAATTGATGACCCACACCTTTCTGTATAATACTGTATCTAACAGTTGAAGAAAGCATTCTTCCTTTGCATTGGCACCAAATATTAAATGAATTAAATAAACAGTAAAATCTATTTATTAATTAGACAGAATGTCTTTAAATTAATAACAAATAATTATAAATCTACAGTTATAATGTATTAGAAATTTCCAAATTCAATACGGAAGATGTGTACAATGGTAAAACAATATTGTTGGTGTAACATGTCATGGCTTACACTAAAAAAATTAACAAGATATCTATAGACCAAGAAATAAATTGTGGAAATTTGAAATGTTTTGAATTGATTATCATTCTCTTTTCAATGTTGTGTACAGTATTTCCTAGAAAGTAAAAAGTAAACACAGATGTAGGTACTCCAACGAAAAAAATGAATGTTCGAATTGAATGAATATAACGGTGCGAAAAGATAGCTATCTGCTTCAATAATTAGACATTAAACTTTTAATCTCCAAAAAAAATAAGATTAAGGATAAATTAATATCATTAAAAAATTACAATTAGTCCACTTCGGGTATTTTCTTTTCTTAGCATTTACCAGTTCGTTAAGAGCTAAGGAGAAACTGGTTCAAAAATTATTTGGAGTTACGATGCTTTGACCACTATTTACGATTAATTATGACCAAAATTCGAGAAAACTGCAAAAACACGTAAAAGTTAAAATTGCCGTGCACCTACGTGCATTCATAAATCTATTTGAAACTTTGCATTTAAAAAGTATCGGTTGTAATTTAAATACAACACTTAACGTGCATCTTCATGCACCATGTCATCATTGTGTATTTGTGCATTAAAAATTGATAAATCAACAAAATGTGCTTAAAAAATTCTTCGTTGGAGTACCTAACAGATGTATAGTACTTCACGTGTTTACTTCTTATTTTTCAGTGTTGATGAAAATTTCAAAACTTTGGTTTTTTTTTTTTAAATTATTCATTATAAACACAGTATCTGTATAAAAAATATATTTGAATATTCCAGGAAATGAAAAAATGAAGATAAAAAGGCTAGCCATACAGTGTAGATATCTAGAACTTAAACAAAGAATGTTCCCTAAAAGGTTGAAGAGTTGCCCTGTATCTAGGTCTAAAGTACAATCAATTAAAACATACACTAAAATAAGATAAACTACCATAAACAAAAATTAATGTTTATTACCAACTGTTTTATCAAAGAAAAACCTTAGTAGTAAGTCTTCCAGGGAAGACATGTGTGGCCTGCATAATATGAAAAAAAGTTCTGTCTCTTACACAGTATATGTCCCCATACTGATACTCCATGCCGAATTGCAGAAGGCTGGAATATGTGGTTCCAGGGAAACATGTGACAGGAAATTTTTAAGCCTTGAAAGTTTTACAAGTTCCTTCAAACACTATATATGTGAGAGATCCCACTCTCTTACAAGGTGTAGATCCTGATACTGATACTCCATGTTGATTTGCAGAAAGCTGGGATATGTGGTTCTTAAGAAAAATGTGACAAAAATTTTCAAGATGCCAAAAATAATCTTACTTCTGTCAAACAGGAAGTTGGCATGGGGAAGATCCCAAACTCTCTTACACTGAATAACGAAGTCCCCATACTGATACTTCATGCCAAATTGCAGAAGGCTGGGATATGTGTAGGTTCCTAAAAAAAGTGACAAAAATTTTCATGACACAAAAAATATTCCAAGTTCCGTCAAACAGGAAGTGGGCATGTGAGATCCCAAACTCTCTAACACAGTATACCTGTCCCCATACTGATACTCCATGTTGAATTGCAGAAGGCTGGAATATGTGTTTCCTGGATGAGAACATATAGTGATCCCTGTATGTTGCCAATCCGTGAACGTGAAGGCGACGCAATAAGAGGTATGTTATTTTAAAAGGAAGTTTTTTTGTACAAGTTTTATCTTAATCTATCATAGAATTCTATGCCAAGTGATTTAAGAATCCTTGAAATATTATCAAAATATAATTTTCTTTGAAAATATAGACAAAGTACTAGTCCAATAATAATAATTGTTCTTAAGAGACCAAGTTTAGAAGTTTAAGTTCTAAGCTTTAAAGTTTAAAGTTTAGTTTCAACTAAATTGTCAAATGTGACAAAAAAGCTCATTAAGTGTCAAATAAAATGCTAGTAAGCTCTTAAATATTAGGTAATTAACCATAAATTGCAAAGCCTAAAATATAACTTAAATATTTAAATATCACACCCATAAAGGAGATTGTCAGATTGGTTAATTGCACTGGACGGAATAACAGTGAAAGCAGAAGAAAAAAAATTATGTACAGATAATATTAATACAACATGTAACAAGTATTTACAGGAAAAAGGAATAACAATCTCAACAAAAACCTTTAAAAAAACTGTTAACAGTATGTAAAGATAAATCAACAAATACAGAAACAAATAACTAAGGTGCATGATAGGTGCAAATATTACAGGTAGACGAAAATTAAATGTGCTGGTTTCAGACAATAACAATACTCAACAATTGCACAATGTATATCCAAGTCGGAGCTAATGATATATAATGATTATCTCTTATTTTCTGTCCGTTCAAATGTTCAACTACTGTGGTTTTATTTATTTAATATAGATCAACACTAATAGACAACACATTAGATTGGTGCATATTGGGAAACACATGATGTTTGCAGAATTGACTTAATTTTCAAGCTGGAATGTTCTTTCTCCTTTTTTATTGTGACATCATAATAAATTGAGAAATATCAACAATCACTTTGCTGTGAATTAACTCCCCTTCCAATAAATATTTTCTTCTATTTCTGTGACACATAGATTTTTTTCAGTCCAGTTTTTTAAATGTAGCTCTCTTTCCTAAACATCAAAAGTGAGAAAAATCTGTCTGATAGTTACATCATATGGAAGCTAATCAGTAAGCATGTTCTCAAGAGTTATGTATACAGTAGAACTTCTATGGCTCTAACTGCAATAACTCGAACACCATGGATGTGTCGAACCCTTTTTCTGGGCACTCTGTTCCCTTTTAAAAACAGTTCGACCAAATCCCTCTAGCTCCAACTGTTTTCATAGGTCCCCTTTTAGTAAAATATATCTTTTGTTTAATAAAAATTAAGATATTTTACATAGTGAGATCATATGTATACATGTTTAAAAGTCCCAACTTTTCATAATTGGATTTTAATAAGTGTTATGTAAAAAAAATAAGTTAAATAAATAAAATAAAAAACTTAATAAGGTATACAGGCAGGAATTTTTTGTGTTTCATTGTTATATTTTTTTAACATGAACCTTATATGAATTTTTGATAAAAAAAATAAATAACAATTTAATTAAATATATTTTAAACATTTCTAATTAATATATAAATGGTGTAGAATTTTTCATTAAAAAAATTGTGTATATTCTGTCATTGGCCAAGTGTGAAATTTTCTTTATCATGAAAATTATATAACAGCTTCCCTATTTAGCAAATTTCATTACAAGATAACATTTACATGACTGATATGCAATGAGACAGCATTACATCCTTGATTTTACACAGTAAATCAACACTGCAATAGTTGATGTTCTATATCCTCCTGCACTTTTGAGCAAAGATCAATGTAAATAAATAAAATACCTGAGTGTTGAATAAAAAATTCAAAACCTAAAAATATTGAATATAAGTGGACAAAAAATACCCAGAAAGATCAGTAAAAGAAATTTGACACTATTTCTATTATGATATAAAATATAAAAAAAACAATTGTATAGATATATAAATATACTATATCAGAAGTATACTATTATAAATAAATATACAAGTGTAACCCTTAAAAAATATCAAATATCTTCAAATATTACTTTAACAATCCATTTCAACTAGTGTTGACAATTAGCTTTATGAAGCCCTTTTTACCCTATTCCGTACATATACATGCTATTGATGCATTTAAGAGGGTAAAAAGCTTCATAAATAAACTTATTATAAATTTAGAATAATATTCTATATACTGCATCTTTATACTGTAAATATTCATTCACAAAATGTAAGCAAGACATTACATACATGTAATCATGAAAGACAAAAACAAAATAATAATGTAATACACAATGATTATAACGGACGGAATGTTGATTTATCTAAAGTACATAAAAAGATTTCAATTCATAAATCGGTACGAAATCTTCTCCACTATGAACAAAACACAGTTAAAAAACTACTGAGTTTGATTTCTTTTTTTGTTTCTTATTCTGATTTATTTAAACAAAGTCAGTCATACATAAAATGAAGGTCATACTGACCCATTCATTTGCTTTTTGTTTCTTATTATGTTTCATTTAAACAAAGTCAGTCATACATAAAATGTAGGTCATACTGACCTATTCGTTTGCTGCAAATGATGGGATGTACACAATTATTATATATCATTTGTATTTAAAGATCTATACTGAAATGCAAAATTGCATTTAAATATCTGTACTGAAATGAAAAATTCTATTCAAGTCAGACCTGCATAAAATGTAGGTCAAACTGACCTTATCATCTATCATAATTTGGTCCCCAACATAATGAGAAAATGACAAATTGTCACAAGTAACATAGTTTCATGGAGCATTGAATTCTAGCCAAAGACTTCTTTTAAAATTTCAGGAAGTTCCATGGAGAATCACAGATTGTTTAACATCTAAAAACTCAATCATCATTTTGTTGCCTAAAACAAAAGAATTTTACATTCAAATGTTTTGGTCTTACAATTTTCTTACCAATAATCGATAAAAATGTGGACGGCAGGAGTAATATCACATCATATCTTTACCCTTTTTAACTTTCATAAATGAAAATACCTTATATGAAAAATAACAATATAATAAATATATCCTAACCATTTTCCACTAAGAATAGCAATGTAGAGGACAGCTATTCTTTACAATAATTAATATTTTCTATAATTTTATGATAAAAATTGAAAAACTAAAAAATATAAAAAATAATTAAATCTTTATATATAATAAACAAAAGCATGTCCAAAAAATTTAATAATATTCCAAAGTCAAATTATTTCATCCGCTAACAAATACAAAGCTGTACTTTTCTTTCCATTTTATACTTAAAGATATATAGAACAATAACAATTTAATGTATAATTTTCTATCAAAAGAATTCTATAAAAAATAAAAGTAAAACATATTAAACCCATGTGACCAATAATAAATATAACAATAATTCATTATACAGAATCATAGGTTAAGTGACAAAATACTTCATTGCAATTTTGGCAGGCATGAAAAAAAAAACCTGATGCAAACTGATTCTTTATCTACAAATGACAAAAATTACAAACTTAAATCACTTCTTTAAATTGCAAAAATTCATTATAACAAGAAATATTTCCTTCTAAAAGTAGTTATATATATACAGTTTATGACACATAATATAATATTTAAAAATAAGGCTCCAGAAAACAAGTTTTTTTACTGAATGGAGCAAGCTTGACTTTTCTGTCTTCTCATTGACTTGCTCTTTGTCAAAGATCGTGATGATGCTTTACTGCTTGTTGTACTACTGCTAGCGGATGGAGAGCGTGAATCTGAAGATGGAGGTTTATCTGAAATGAGAAAAATTACAACATTATTTTCATCCACAAATTTTCAAAATCCAATGGAAAAGAAACATAAACACATACACCATTATATTGAGCCATGATTTCCAATATCTCATGGACTATTTTCAATTAGAGAGCTTTAGAATAACTGTCTAGCAAGGCTAAATACTGTATTTTTCATAATCCTAACAGCCATCACTCTTGATTATACTACGTGTACTTCATTTCCATTGTTATTTAAATTCAATTGAGATCTTGTGGTCTGTATGGCCGAAATGGTTTACCTGAACAATCACTGTAGTCTATCACCTCTGTCTTGTGAGTTCACAATCCACTTTAATTTGTACACTATAAAAAAGGGTACACTCGACTTGCAACCGTATGTGATGAAGTATGCAAGTTACCTGCCCAAGGTCCATGGTTCTCTGTGGGTAAAATGTACCCTAGCTACCTCCATTACAAAATCTGACTGCCCTGATATCAGGGAAGTACTGCTGAAAGTGGCATTAAACCCCAAACAAACAATCAATTGAGATCTTGTTTCTATAAAGTATTGGTATGGATAAATCTATGTATAATGTTGGCAGTAGAGCATTTGCTATTAGCTATTTTCAAATCTGGTTAAAACTTTCAATTCACATTTCAAAAGAACACCAATGCTGAATCAGATAATTAAATACTTCTAAGATTCTAACTAGCATTCTAACATGGCTCTTATAATCATCAACCAGTATATTATAATCATCAACCAGTATAATACTCAACAACCTCATACTTCACACATAAGCAAATGGTATTGGAATAAGAGTAAAAATGATGTAAAACAACTTTGTTTTTAATTTTGTTCATCTTGAGTTATGAAGGAAATAAGGTTTAAAAATATTTTTGAACTGAATCATGCCGTTCAGACACACAAATGTGTATTGTTTTGCTTTTGAATCAAATTTTGAACTTGCATCTGTTTGAAAATGCTGAATTGTGTATTGTTACGTCAAAGACACAGACAGCAATGGAGACAGGAATTCTGCCTTCTCTAAGTTTGATTCAGGGTGGAAAATTCCACTTTCTGTCAAATCAAAATTGAAATAATTCATGGGATACCTGCAATGAATCATTTATTAAGTCTAACATTCGACATACCATTTTATCAAATATATCTTTTTTTTTCTGATATTTCTATCCACTTTCTCTGTCCAAATATATTTTCATGATTTTATCATTTAAGCAGAGTTAACAAAAAGTTAAAACTCATGAAATGTTTTCATTACATTAAAATGAAAAACTGTGAAAAAAACACATTAGTATATACCACCTGCTTTTCCCACTTGAATGCAGAAATGTGAATTGCAGATGAAAGCAAAAATCTATGTTCAGATCAAAATTTAAAGTAAAAGATTTCTGAAGGTGAAATTTGGCCTTAATCTTTAATCTATTGACCCAAAAATTGAATTGTGTCCTCCTTAAGTATCATGTTTCATCTAAGTGAGGTCCATTAAGATCCACGAAGGTGTCCTGACATTATGCTGTGGAAAGCAATTTTTGACTCAAATTTTCAATATCAAAAAGTACATTTGACTTTGACCTTAGATCTACTGACTCCAAATTCAATAGATGTCTTCCTAAGCCCCTGAAAACATTAGGTGTCCTGCTCATCCCTGAGTAAGTTTCATTCAAATTAATGAAAGCTTTCTAAATTTATGGCCTGGAAACCAATTTTGAGTCCAACCTATCAATTTCTGCATGTACATGTGACCTTGATCTTCCACCTTCTAACCTCAAAATCAAAAGGTGTCTCTCACTTCTGATGTTTTCAACAACATAAGTCCAATTCAAATCCTTCAAGGTATTCTGAAATTATGCTCCAGAAAACATATTTCCACTTGAATTTTCAATTTATAAGTATAAATTTGACTTTGACTTTTGATCTATTTACTTTAATTGCAAGGTGTCTTCCTTAACTCAGAAGCTTTCATCGAAGGAAATTTTGTTCAAATCCTTGTATTCGTTGTGAAGTCAAGCTCCAGAAACCAATTTTTTGAAAAAATGTGTAATTTCTGTAAGCATGTGTGACCTTGAGCTTTTGACCTACTGACCTCCAAATTATGAAGTGTCTTCTTTAGTGCTAAAGATTTCATCTACGCAAGTTTTGTTTAAATCCATGAGGGTGTTCTGAAGTAATGCTCAGAAAACCAATTTCCAGCCTGAATTTCTATTTGTATAAATACATGTATATGTGACTTTTATCTTCAGCCTACTGGTCGATTAAAGCAATGCTGCAGAAACCAATTTTGGCCCAACTAAAATAATTTTTAACCTGACCACTGACCTAGTGAGCCAAGAATTAAATGGCTTCTTCCTCAACTCTAATGCTTTCATTAATGTAAGTTACATTCAAATCCGTAAAGGCATTCTAAAGTTATGCTGTGAACAAAAGAAGGAAGGACACCAGATCACAATATACTCCGGCCAAAGTGGTTATAATAACAATTTATATCTAATCAATCTGTATAGAAAATCCTTCTTTAGTTATTGGTTTCATAGTTATTTGCTTGCTTGTAACATAGATGTTTGTTCCAAATGACAATGTTATTATGCAATGCTAATGAGAACTTAGACTTGAACCAGGGGGAAATTGTGTCTGGTATTTCTATAAAACCCTAAAAACCATTACTTCTCTCCAAATGTTAGTGTTAAACATACCAGGTAAGTTAGCAAGTATGTTAGAAGATCTGAATAAATTAGTTCAAAGAAAACTTTGATAGAAAAAGCACCTACATAGAGAATTATTGAAGAGAGCAAACATTACTAGTTTTTTTCCTGTTTGAAGACACCACTCCCTGAGGGATAGTTCCTACAGTCTTGAAAGATATACTCTTTTTGGTTCCGTCATTTTTCTTGCGATTTGACATGGATAAATTGCTACTTGAACTAGTACTTGGATTTTCTGAGAATTGAAAGTTCAAAATGCCAATGATACAAAAATATAGCAATAAATTAGGTAAATACATGGATTTAAATGGTTTAAGAATATCTACCAAAAACACAATACCAGTACACAGTCAATATATATTTTAATCAGATCTTTAATTACACATACTGATAAAACTTTCAATGAGTACAAATGCTGTACTATTTTTGGTATGGGGAAAATATTCTGTTGCAATTGTTAATTTCATTGACGCATATAAATATATGTTGTAAACTAGACATTGCTATGTATAGATTATATATACATATGTCCTATGTGGGAACATATGTCCTATGTGGGAATACTATGTTTATATGAAATTTACAGAGCATCAAAATGACCAATTACTTCTCACAATAAAACAAAAGAGGTACAGCTTAACTTTGATGGTTCAATTCAAAATGCAATACGGTAAAAGGGGAAATTTTTGTGAGGGTTTATTTTTGCTAATTTTGCAATGGCCACATATTCCTGAAAATTTCTCCTGGCATAAATTTGTTTTTATTATAAACATAACAAATATTCATGAAAATTGCAAAAATAAAAATTCACAAAAAGATTAAGGAATCACAATTGTAGACCCTAATAGATGTCTCGCCCGTCATTGCTTGACATCTGAATTGATGTTTTAAACAATAACTAAACATGCTCACTAAACTGTGAAATTTAATTCACTGACAACAGCCATATAGCAGGCCATTATATACAACCCAAGACCAACCAATATACAAAATATCATTGATCTACCACAAATACATACTGAGAAACTAACATGGTCACTAGACCATGAAATTGAGGTCCAGTACAAAAGTCATATGCTTGACTGACATATTCTACACATGAACAACCTACATACTAAATATTATTGACCCACTACTTATAGTTATTGAGAAATGGACTTAATCAGAGAAACTTAACATGGTCACTAAACCGTGAAATTGAGGTCAAGGACAAAAGTCATATGCCAGACTGACACATACTACCCAAGAACAACCTACAAATGAAAAATTATCAACCCACCACTTATAGTTATTGAGAAATGGACTTAATCAGAGAAACTTAACGTGCTCACTGGACTGTACAATTGAGGTCAAAGTCACATGATTTTATGTCTGTCAGGTAGCACTTGATTAGTACTACCACTGGACCAAATATGATGTTCCTACACCAAAGGGTTTTCAAAATATCCTGTATTTAGTAAAAGTCTACCCAATGGCTGTCATACTTTGCACACCTATGTCTCACTTTCTGCGACTTTCCTTGCCGGGGAGAAAAAAACTGCAAAATTTCAACTTACAATAATAGTAGCTAGAACGTCATAGATGCCTGGAACCCTTCTTGTTGTCCCTTTGTTCAAGTTCAAACATACAATTCTACCTTGATAGACTAAATGCTACACTGTTTTCATCAGTCTCGTGGGTGTTAGAGCCATCCAAGTTCCATTGTATTCTTATATAAATAGCTTGGTATTTTAACAAGACAGACTATGGAGTTAACCCAGATATCTAGGCCTCACCAACAACTATCGTTTAAGAATTTTATTTTTAGAGTATCGATATATCTTTGCACTCTCTTTTGAAAAGGTAACACTATAATACCATATTATGTAAATCAGATGACAACTCAGTTAGACATTTGAATGTAACATGTCAAGCAAAAAAGTTTGTATTAAGTTATGCCATTAAAAACAAAAATGTGCAACAAAAAACAAATAACTTTAATTGTTGCTCTACATATTTATGAAAGAATGAGCCGCAAAATACAGATGGACTGACAGGCTTATTACTATAGAGTGCTGCCATTTAGTGACGGGCCCTAATAACTTTGTTGCTCTACATCTTTATGTAAGCATGAGCCCAAAAATATTGGTGTCCATTGATTGAAAAAAGTACCATCTTTTTTGCTTTTTTGGGTGCTTTTCCATGGATCAAGATGGCCGGTGATGATGTATAACAAATTTAATGTATCTTCTGAAGAAGTTGCACTTTGTGTGTAGTACTCAGTGATCTAGAATGAGTACTTAGGTATAAACAAGCTCTGTGTGAAGGGTTTTGTTATTCTTGGTCCTCAAAATTGACATTTTTCATGATTTTGGACTTCTAGACTGGAAGTAGACATGAGGCAAGGGAGAAAGTGTTGTAATCTTGTTGCCAAATAATGGAGCTCTACCCCTCCAAAATATGTGATTTTTTTAAACTTTGAAATTCCCAGCTTCCAACTTTAAGCTTAATGCGAAAAAAAAATGGCAAAATTATAATATTTTGATGTTTGATATTGTAGGAAATAGCTATTCCTAAGATAACAGTGTAAAACAGAGCCTGTATCGCTCACCTGGGTCCTGCAGCACTATAATTCCCAATTGATGGTCCATCTTTGGTGGTGTATGTACATAAAAATCAGA
>MJUU01042079.1:31393-41685 GCA_002080025.1 Modiolus philippinarum | reverse complement strand
TTTCAAGTTAGGGGAAAGCCATTTAATTCTGGCATTGAAACAACTGAAAATAAGTAATCTGGCCTTGAGACAACTGAAAATAATTATTCTGGCCTCATCTACATTGAGAATATTTTACGAAAGGATATGGAGTAAATGAACATGAGACAATAACACATATGTCAACTCCAACTGCATTAATTTTAATGAGCTGTATGGCCATTTCGGAAATTTATTCCTCATCAGCAGCACTAGAAGCCAAACAAAGGAAATCCATAATTTCAAAAAAGATATAAAATGTATAAAACCAAACGAAATCCGAATAATCAGTAATATCAAATATTGCTAAGGACAAAACTACGATGGATGGAGTTTATCCTTGGGTTTTAGAATTTACATATAATTGAACAAAGTGTACACATGGGATATTATCTCATGTACAAGTACACCATATCTAAGAAAAATAAAGAGCATACATCTCTACCACGGGGAATTGTTTTACCAACTCCACATTGCAATAAAAGACAAACTCCTGTACTAAATATTTTACGAAAGGATATGGAGTAAATGAACATGAGACAATAACACATATGTCAACTCCAACTGCATTAATTTTAATGAGCTGTATGGCCATTTCGGAAATTTATTCCTCATCAGCAGCACTAGAAGCCAAACAAAGGAAATCCATAATTTCAAAAAAGATATAAAATGCATAAAACCAAACGAAATCCGAATAATCAGTAATATCAAATATTGCTAAGGACAAAACTACGATGGAGGGAGTTTATCCTGTCTGTTCTACAGACTCAATTATACAATACATGTTAAATAAAAAAATGAAAATAAATGTTCTAGCTCGACCAAAACAGTCAGGCCCCTCAAAATCAAATGACCGTCCCCTTAAGACTTTCGAACGACAAAAACGAGCATATAATACTGTCATAAAGTTAGTCAGATCACGACAAACTTAATGTCCCAAAATGTAAATATATTAATGAAACGCATATTTTTTTCCATTTAATGTCTGCTTCCAAATAGTAGTGTTTACTAATAAACGCAAAGGTCAAATTACCGATCAAAATATAGGACAGCAGTGAGATTTTCGAATGAATGTACTTTTATATGACGTAAGACCAATGGGAAATGTTCCAAATCTAAATTCAAAATATGCTATAACAATGCTAGGCCAAAACTTCAAAGAAAGTTTAATTTAAACAAAATTGAATTGCGAGGCAAATGTGAAGTTATGTCAAAAAATAAAATGCAAATGTCTTGGAACTACAGTAAAAGAGTTGTTTTTCGTTGAAAATCAATCTATAATACTAATAATCAGGGTGAATCCGATCTAGCACTATCGGGTCTAGACCTCTATAATTTTATAAAATACCTTTTCCCACAATGGATGCATGACGGAAGGAAGACGGGAATAGTCAGAACAAATAAAAGAGGGTCTTTCACACTGAAAGGAGAAGCACCTTAATCAGAAACGATTTTTTGATTATTGCCAACAATTTTTTTCATAAATAAAACAATAAACATACCGACATTTCTGTATATAAAGCCCAATGGACTGATGTCTATACATCTGTTAAACCAATGCTGCACAATATGAATATTTTCTTGTGACAAATGTCGGATTTCTTCGCATACACGAAGTTTATCAAATAAACGTCACATTTAGTTAGTTTGTTTTCCTTTAATCGAGATATTGCCTTACAATGAAAGAGTTTATGCTGAATAATGCAGTGTTGTTGGCTTGTAAAAAATAAGTCCATAAAAAATAATGTATGGTTATGTCTGTTTTTAAGAATCTCGCATTAACATTAGGCAATGTAACGTTTTATTTTGCACAACGCAAGGTCAGATTATTGGAGTTAGCATAATGTTAGAAAATAAATTGCCATAAATAATAAAAAGTTGCTACTTATTATCACACATTATCGTATTTACTTAAAACACTATTAGCTATAGAAGGTTAACTGTGTATTAGGTTAAGACTATGATAATTTAAACAATGTTAAGTTTGTTTAAATTAATGCAAGTTAAACGCTTAACAACACACAACCTTGTACAAAATAAAGCAAATCAATACCTTATAAGGTGATAACATTGAATATTTTAAGGAAAAAACAGGTTATAAGGTCGTCTTATTAAGGCAACACGAGTCCATTATACGCTTCCGTATATACGTATTGACTTGACGACAATATCGTATTAAAGGTTTTATAAGTTTGTAGACGAGTTTAAGTATTTTTTACTCTTATGTAAAACATTATCGTAAAATAAGGGATATGAAATGCCAGCCTTGATTAGATGTTTACAGGCTGCATTGTATTTATGAACTAAGTCTTTATATCGATGATAAAATTTAGTAAAGGTTTTAACTAGTTAATGATAACGAAAACCTTGATGTAATAGTTTTTTACTAATGAAAAGATTCCGTTCATTAAAATCGCAAACTTTATTACATACTCGAGCAAATCGAACAAGTTGAGAAATGTAACTTCTTTCATAATGATTACAGGAGCTAGTCTTGCATTTTTAGATATGTAGCAGGAGACGATGAACGCCAGTGATGACAATAGTGACGGACACCAAGTGTGGCTTGACTAAGTCGTCTGCTACGTGATTCGGGTGTGGTATTTACTAATTCATTGTTGGCTTCAAATAAATAAAATAGTAAGGTACAACTTTCAAAGGTGCTGACATCAAATGACATAAATTAATAGATATAAAGTACTTCTTAAAGGGACGGTCTTGGAAGCTGAGAACCTCCTACTTTGGGCTATCAGGTAGCTCTAAAGCAATGTTTACTTGTATCAACATTAAAAATATAAAAATGAATATTTCCCTGTAAGTTCTATAAATAGAAATTAAAATTAACAGAATTAGGAATTCAAAGACCAACTTATCTATAAATTATTCTTTTTAAAGAAAATATATATTTTTTAACAAGAAAAGGTATCAAAATAAAAATGATGTTCTCAAAAATATAATGAGAAACCAAGTATAAGTTATACGGTATATGGTTAAAATAGAGATAATTTTAACTAAATATCAGAAGAGGTTCTTAATTGATATGCTAATTAAAATTGTCTCCACTTTGAACCACACAAAACTAGCTTGGTACAGGGAGATAACTTACCGAGGATTCTCATTATTGTTCAATTTTAAAACCACAGAATTTAACGGAAGATAAGTCCAAATAGCCAACTCTACTACAGATGAGGGGGTGGACAGGGTTAAGGGTGAAGGGAAAAAGGGGCGGGAGAAAGGAGAAAGGGGCGGGACAAAGGAAAAAGGGGTGAGACAAAGGAGAAAAAGAACTGACAAGGGAGATGAAAATGTATATGAAAAAATATTGATTAAAAAAGCAAAACGATTTTTTTTATTATTTTTGTTTTGCAGTAAAGTGTTGACAATAAATAGTAAAAAAAAATACAAAAACACCCACCCCCAAAAAACCAATAACTCTCGATAGTCAGGTAATCATCAGTAATTCATCAAAAATTTACTGGTATTGGGATTATGTAATGTAAAATTCAGAACGGCAAACTCAACCCCATATGAGAGTTGCATTAGTGTGCTCGAAAAGAATATTACATTTCGTTGTGGTGAAAAAGTGATAGGCTGGTCTATTCCGATCTTAAAGCTTTTTTGGTTAAAATCAGTAGTTTCAACCACTGTTTTTCACATAATCAGTTGGTTTTTTTATTGCAGAAAGATTTACGTATTAATTTCATATTAAATGATATTTAAAGCTCTCCATTTATCTTATTTGGCTATGACAAAAAAACACACACACACAAAAGAAAAACAAACAAAACAAATATTAAACAAAATAAAAACAAACAAACAAACAAACAAAATAAAACAAAAACAAAACAAATACAGAAAACACACACAAAAACGATCACAAATTTTAATCTTTTTCAGAATTCATTCATCTTTGCTACAAATACGATGATTTTCTCGTAAGCATTTTATTTTGTCCTGTTACAAT
Source organism: Modiolus philippinarum (assembly GCA_002080025.1). Lineage (NCBI taxonomy): Eukaryota > Metazoa > Mollusca > Bivalvia > Mytilida > Modiolidae > Modiolus > Modiolus philippinarum. The sequence continues at coordinate 37,703 of MJUU01042079.1, read as the reverse complement.
TATTATCGGCATTGTTATGGGTTATTTTTAATATGCGGTGTCGAAATTCAGAAAATAGCCAGAATGAGCTTTTGCCATTTGTCTTCGTCCGAGCGACTGCGTAACTTAGAACCAAACTTGTTCATAATAGTTTTTCGATGGTCCCCTGCCATAGTTTTTAACATAAGACTCCATGGTAACACATTCAAAAACCTTATTTTCTCAAACAAATGGACCAATCGGAACGTAACAATTTCACGATAGTCTTTGTATAGTTCCCGGTTAAAAATTGTTCTCAGGTTCGCAATTTACACAAAACGGTCCCCAGTGGTGAGCATAGTTTTCACATGGGACCCTATGTGAACTCTGAGCTCCTATCTTTGTTTACGTTTGTCTTTTGTTTTTATTGTGTTTTTGTTTCTTGTGCAGTTCCTTGCATGGTTCATTGTGTCATGTGACTGTGTTTTTCAGCAATTGTAGGTGTTTCCTTTATCTTTTTATTCTCTATTATAATTTTACTGACAAGTAAACTACTGGGTCAATGGAATCAGTCCTGGCCACAGTATTTAAGGTGCTTTTTATCGGGTTCAAAAGCTAGCCAACGTGAAATATTAACACTGGGCCGTATGGAAACAGTTTACATCTTTACACCACTGAACAAATTTGAACCATTATAAAGTTTGTTTACTGTCACTTGAAAGACCTTTGGTTAATCCATCGGAGCTACCTTCTAGAAGATACTTGGGTTTTTTTTCTTTGAATGTCAGTTCTATATCAAAGACGATAATATATAGATCACTACGACCAAGTGCGAATCGATGGAATAATTATCACAGTCTAAACAATAGATGCGATTCCGATAAAGGATTTATTACTGTCATAAAATCAATAATGTTTACGACAGTAATAATGACTTTTTCAAAAATAGCATATATTGTGTTGACTATAATAATGATCTCGTCGATTGGCACTTGGTTGATAGTGATAGATTTTGATAAGTTTTTTATTACTTATATACATCGAATGTAACTTAAAGCATGGCCTTTCCAGGGCAGTGTGACGGGTACTACGTGTGCATCTGATCAGACTTATACTTCTGGAGATTCTTGTTTTTGAGGTACACGTTGCCATTGCTTTATTTTTCGCTTTTTGTGGCTTTGATGTTTGCTAGCTGATATATGTTTTCACAACAAGTAATTAATTTAGTTGCATACTCTATTCATTATAAATAAGTGAATCTAAACTGCAGTATCTGATAAACAATGACAGAATGTGGGTAAATGTAATTGGGACAAAGTGGTAAAATCAGGCAATGAACATCTGATACAAATATTTTAATACAGGTTTTTGTCGCTGTTTTTGACTTTCTCTTGACCCTTCAGAGAAACCATCATCTATGTAAAATGAGTTTGTTGTCATGCTAAAATTTGTGCAGATCTATCCAGCATAAAGTTGTCAGCCAGCGCTACTCTATCTCTGCTAATATACAAATTTTCTGATGGTACATTTAAATGTTGAATTATTGTTGAAAATGTAAAAAAAATATTTTCTCATTCATGTTTTTGCCAGACTTGTTTTTTTATTGACTCTTGATATTTTTCGTCATTATGCTGTGTTTGTTGATGTGGCGAATTCAGACTAACACGGAATCAGATTTTACTTTTATTCGGAAGATCAACAAGTATTTACAATATTTACAGTCAAAGTTTCAAACAATACCACATTGGATAGAATTCACTGCTTCACTTAAATTACTACTTACTATAGACAACTAAAACTAATACTAACCTAAACATGCAAAAATCATTCAGTTTATATACTAAATTCTATAGAACATTCTAAATCTAGAAAACTTAAGTTGATTCTAAAAGGAATATTCCAGGTTTGATTACTCATCATATTCTATGATAAACAACATGTTTACCTGTCTAAAAATACATCACTATCAGCATCACTAATCTATTTATAGCACATAAATTTAGGAAGTTAATTCACCTGTTTCTTTACTCTGCTAGAATATTCTACCATACTAATTGTAATTTCCTCATGAAAATTAAATTTATCATTGAACAAAGAAAATAAAGAATGAATTCTATTTATCATATATATTACATAAATTAACAAAGTGTCCCAAACAAAAAAAAACAGGGTATAAAATCATGTTACCAGATCATTTTGAAATCATGATTTGGAAGACATTTAGTCGACACGACTTGATAGCTCATTTGCATGGGAAATTTTATCGCAATGAAATCACAACCAAATCATGACAAAATCATGACAAAATCATCAAATAAATCGGAACCAAATCATGTATCATCTAACAAAATTGTATCTAAATCATCATGAAATCATATAGAAATCATGACTAAATCATGACCAAATCTTCACTAAATCAGTATGAAATCAGAATCAAATCATGAACAAAATCATCATGAAATCGGAACTAAATCATCAACAAATCTGAATCAAATCAGAACAGAATCAGGACCAAATCTTTACAAAATGGTAACCAAATCACAATCAAATCACTAAAATATCCAGAATAGGAGTATATGGGTGAAATATACAAGCAATTGTCATTGACTAGTTTTAACATACTCACTCATCCACAGTAGGCACAATTATGCTATGAAACAATAGAACTCTTAAGTATCCCTAATTAGTTTGCAAAATGTTCCTATATATTCTTCAATTTTAAATGTCTGAATAATGTTACTGAAACTGAATGTTCATTAAATGTATCACTTCCTTTTAATGCCTGAAGTGGATGGGTGGGCATGCTAAAATAAAGTCATCAGCAACCACAGTGATAAAAACATTCTCATTTCTGCCGATCTTGTTTTCTTGCAAAAAGATGAAATATGAAATAAAGGTTAATTTATTGTCAGATGAAATTCACAAGAGAAATAACAGTTAATTTGAAAGTCTCTTAAATGTCTGCTTTGCTGCACTCATCTTCTCATTCCACGACTTCACAAAGTCCACCCGACTCATTTTTAGATAGTGTTCAGCATTCACTGAAAAGGAAACAAAAGAAACTATTATCTTTGCATAAAATTTTGCACTTCTGTTTCAGGTAAATTCAATAAGTCAATATGAAAAAAGTATTTGACTCCATTTAAAACACCCTCTTAGTGCACGTAACACATAAATATGGGTTCAAATTTCATGCCCAAAAATTGATAGCAGCTATAGCATAATTCTTGTTTTAATCAATAAATTGACTAGAATACTGACAAAGTCAGAAAGGGCCCTGCCCCTTGTATATCCCAAAAACCTGTTTGTGGAATTTCATGGAAACCATAAAACAATTTTGGGGGAAACATGAATAACAAAAAGTCATTGTAAATAGACATCTTTCCTGAAGGTGAAATTTCCCATAAAATTTTGACGTCACAATATAGATTTTCGAACGTCACAATATTCAGTGATGCAATTTTCTCCGATTGACCCCAGGTCAACCGGCGCAATTCATTCATAAACAGAAGTAAGAAAGTGGTCTATTACGTTTCTGCATATGGCTGTTTGACAACGTATGTCTCATCTGTTTAGATCAAATCAATGCACTGAAAAAATATAAGAGGGTCATTTTTAGTTGTCATACAACATCGAGCTTATTCTCAAAATATGCACTTTTTCATATAAAAATTTTTTTTCGGATTTTCCCAAGACATGATCAAACTGATGCACATGATAAAAATATGGTTCACTTATTGAACAAATAATACCCCCCACCCCCACCAACTTCAAGAAATGGAAAAACGTACTTACGCATTAATGAAGCATAGATGGGATTGTTGGCAAATGCCATTGACCCTCCTTTTATACTCAAATCTGAGTACTCAAAAAATCCATCCATGAGATGCTTCACTACAGAACTGGCAGGCTTTTGTTTCTTTCCTGAAATTGAAAATAATTTTATACATTATTAATGTCCATCCTGAATATATATACCTTAAGTGGACACTGAATAAATTTTATTTAAAACCAGATATTGGTTATTTTAATTGCATGAATGCTGCACTCATTTACCCTTCTATCAAGATAATGTTGTGTCCACCTCATGTTTTCTAGTAAGTGGTCATTTAGTCGGCAGTCTACCTGATTTGGTTTTTACTGATTGTATGGTCTACTCTTAGAAATTAGAATAGATTAATGTGGAGGTTTGAGTACCCATAAACCAGTATAACTCTACCACAAGCTGTTGCTAGTGCCTGTACCAAGTCATATGATATCAAGATTTCCTATCTTAGTGAATGTACTTCGTAGTCCTTCTTACATGTGGATTTTGAGTCTTTTGAGATGTGGATTCATGATGTTAAATTGCGGTTCCAGTCATAATATTTCCTGTTTGCCTAAGTCACTGAAGCATTGCAGAGTTATTAAAAGTATCAATCTCAACATGAATTTGGGATCCCATGTATACTACATATGAAAGCAGGTCATGCAATATTTTCAGTCAATGAAGCATGACTTGGGGACATGAGCCCAAAAGTCTACTTGGATTGAAACATTACTCCTTCAGAAATATGTGCATAACAAATATCAAACTTTTCCAGAGCTACTCTGTCAGCAATTGTTCTTATTACAGTCTAGTTTTTTTGTTTGTTTTGTTAATTTTGAAGCTATGGCCCGTCATGCCTGTGTTCTCAAAAGACTATGGATTGAAGCATGTTCCATGGTGCTACAATTTTGAGCACTATTTTGATTTTTAACCACTGGGCATCATTTCACATTTCAAAATATTTGTTTGCATGAAAACCATACAATTAAAAAGTTTTTTATACTAGTATTACTAGTATTACTCAGTATCATCTGAAATTATGCCTTTTGGTAAATAACTTCCTGAAAATTGTCACTTTTTTCAACTTTGTTTTTAAAATCATTGTTTGATCAAGGTGCTATCCAAAATTTCACATTTGAATGATGCAAAGCTTTATCATTTGTTTATGTAATTGAAACTATATTTTTGTAGTGTCAGAATAAAATGTTGAAGTGCATATATACATATATACATAGTTACCTTTACCCTTTGAAGCTGATGACAATATCGAATGCAGCCACAGTGAATTGACAGCCACTGGTGCACCTGGTGCCATCTGCTGATACCCATCTTTAATTGTAGGCTTCAAAGGATCTACTTCATACTGTTAAGAAATTAAATTATATATTGATTAGAATAGTTAAAGCGTATAGAATGTTTACTGTCATTAATATTCAATTCATTTATTATGTTGAAACTGAATCTCATTATAATCTACATGTATTACAGCACCTCACTCGACCTAGTTCCCCTCTGAGACGGTTAACTGTTCTCTTCATATAATATATATCATTATACTTTATAAGATTTTTCCTTAACAAAACAAGAGTGGACCCTAATAGATGTCTCGCCCGTCCCTGCTTGTCGCTAAAACAGTCATGCACTACTCAAGAGCAACCTACAAGCCAAATNAAGATTTTTATAAAAGCTGCAGGGAAAAAATGTCAAATGTTACCCCATGTTCATGGTTCATATTTCGAAAAACTTCCAGTATAATAAAATAAACTAGATACAGAAAACTGGCGTTTTCGGAAGTGCCCCGCAATTTCAATCAAAAGTCAATTTCAGGTAAGTGTGGATTCAAATTCTGTTTGATACACAAATGTGTTGATACAGTAATTTGCTGGATATAGTGATTTCTTGAAGTTTTACCAAACCCTATCATTTCTTAGCTAAAATCATTTAAGCCAATAAAAGTTAATAAATCTTATGATGAAAAGATTTGATAAAAAGTCAAAGTACTGGCAAGCAGGAAGTTGACGTTTTATAAACTTGAAAACCGTGTATACAATACAACTCATTTCCAAGCTTCAGACCAAATTTCAAATAATTCCCTCAAGTAAAAGTCAAGAAATCTGTGACGGAAAATTTGATTTATAGTAAAAAATCAAAGTATCGGCAAACAGGAAGTGGGCGCCCGACAAACTTGAAAATTGCTTACCCAATGCAACTCATCATTTCCAAGCTTCAGGTCAAATTTCAAATCATTCATAAGTGAAAGCCAAGAAATCTTTGGTTTATAGTGAAAAATTCAAAGTATTGGCAAACAAGAAGTGGATGTCCAACAAACTTGAAAATTGCTTACACAATACAACTCATCACTTCATAACTTCAGACCAAATTTCAAATCATTCCGTCCAGTAGAAGCCAAGAAATCTGTGACAGAAAATTTGATTTATAGTAAAAATCAAATTGTCGGTAAACAGGAAGTGGATGTCTGACAAACTTGAAAATTGGTTACACAGTACAACTCATCATTTCCAAGCTTCAGACCAAATTTTTTCA
>MJUU01042067.1:0-18527 GCA_002080025.1 Modiolus philippinarum | reverse complement strand
TTATAAGGGGAACCCCTGCCCAAATTTTTTTTGGAAAGGGTCTGAAATAGGGTGAAATGGACAAAAGAGCACTTTGTTGTCATGGAAACAAAACCAGAAACGTATTTTTTGTTGAAAAATTGAGTTTTCTGATTAAAAAAAGGAATTTTGAGAAATATGTATTAAATAGGTTATAAGGGGAACCCCTGCCGAAATTTGTTTTGGAAAGGATCTGAAATCGGGTGTAATGGACAAAAGAGCACTTTGTTGCCATGGAAACAAAACCAGAAACGTATTTTTTTTTTTGGAAAATTGAGTTTTCCGACAAAAAAAGGAATTTTGAGGAATATGTATTAAATAGGTTATAAGGGAAACCCTGCCCAAATTTTTTTTGGAAAGGGTCTGAAATTGGATGTAATGGACAAAGGAGCATTTGGTTGTCATTGAAGCAAAACCAGAAATTATTTTTTTTTACATAGGTTATGAGGGGAAACCCCTACCCAATTTTTTTTCAAAAGGGAGTCTCCTAATGCCTTGGTATCCGATATGGGAGTTCGTTTGGGAGACTTTTGTGTTTCGCTTGCGAACACAGTTATTACTTGTTTTTCGTTATTATTATTCTTCAATGAATTTTTTGAACTTTGTCCAAACAATATCTCAAAGATGGGTAGTCCAACTTTAATGAAACTTGGCACCGTTGTGGACAACTACCCCAAGATGTGCAAGAAGGTCTTTAAATTTAAAAAATGACCACCGTCATTGGTCACTTTGAACTTTGACCTCAAATCTTGTGATTGGATTATCTCGAAAAGTGTAACAGACAGCTGTTAATAGGTAATGACAAAAATGTTTATTATGTCCTGACGGACCTTTGTTACATTTGGACCGAAACTCTATGATGAACCGTTACTGAGTTATGCCCCTTGAAAATTTCGTCATATCTTTAAACATGTTTTTTGTCGGAAACGGTCAGAGATAGAAACCTGGAACCTTTTCCATTCAACTTAGGTTATATGTTTTACATTTAAAAATGCCAAGGTCAAAGGTCATTGGTCACTTTGAACTTTGACCTCAGACCTAGTTATTGGATTATCACAGAAACCATAATAAATAGCTGATTAAATGTAATGGGGAAAATGTGTGTCTTGTTGAGATCTACATTTGTTACATCGGGTCTTAAATTATTGGACCAACCGTTTTGGGCCTATGGACCAAAAATCGATTTTTGATGTCCGAATTTAGGTTTTTTGCTTATAGCTCAATACCAGTGAAGATACAAATAGACATTCATCATACAAAATGTTCAGGAAGACGGGACCTTCAAAATGAGGTTAAGGTCAAAGGCCAAGGTCACACCCCACACTTTATTTCATGTTAAAGTATCAATAAATACACATATTAAGCTTGAAAAGTTGGTTTCATCAATTAATCAATAATGAAAACATTATGACGCAACTTTCTGACGCAATCCAGGTTAATTTACCTGTGAATCAAAGCACTAAAAGCACTGATAGACGAAAACATAATGAGCTTAAGAAACTAATTCTTACATGAGGTATAAAAAAATATTTCTGAACAAATTATTACAATCATTGGTGGTAAATATACAATACAGGATTTTTTAAAGAGCAATTGAGTATGGAATCTGGTTTGGGTGACTTGTGTTTGCATGCAAACATATCATCACTCGTTGTTTTTACTCTGTTTCTTCTTATTATTATTATTATTCCTCAATGGATTTTCAAACTTTGTCCTAACATTATCTCAGAGATGGGTATTCCGAACTTAATGAAACATGGCACCAATGTGGACAAACACCCAAAGATGTGCAAGAAGGTCTTTGAATTTCCAAAATGACCACTGTCATTGGTCACTTTGAACTTTGACCTCAAATCTTGTGATTGGAATATCTCGAAAACTGTAAAATGATAGCTGATTAATTGTTATGGCAAAAATGTTCATTAGGCCATGACGGAACTTTGTTACATTTGGACCGAAATTCTATGATGTTCAAGAGTTATGCCCCTTGAAAGTTTCGTCACCTCTTTTAGCATGTTTTTTCTCGAAAACGGTAAGAGATAAAAACCTGAAAGCTTTTCCATTCAACTTAGGTGATATGTGTTACATTTAAAAATGCCAAGGTCAAAGGTCATTGGTCACTTTGAACTTTGACCCTAGATTTTGTTTTTGTAATAACTTATAAACCGTAATAGATAGCTGATAACATGTAATGGCAAAAATGTGTGTCATGTTAAGATCTACATTTGTTACATAGGGTCAAAAATTATCGGACCAACCGTATTCGGTTTATGGACCGAAAACCGAATTTTGTGTTTTTGGTTATAGCTCATATACCATTGAAGATACTAAAAGACATTCAACGTACAAAATGTTCAGGAAGTCTGGACCTTCAAAATGGGGTCAAGGTCAAAGGTCAAGGTCACAGCCCTAAAGCTTTATTTCACGTTAAAGTATCAATAAATGTACATATGAAGCTTTGAATGTTGGTTTCATCAATGAATCAATAATGAAACCTATATGACGCAACTTCCTTTCTGATGCAATCCAGTGCATATACTTATGAAGTGTTTACCTGTGAATCAAAGTACTACTAACACTGATAGACGAAATGATAATGAGTTAATGACACTAGTTCTTACATTAGGAATAGAAACAAATATTTCAGTATACATTATTACAATCATCACAGTATTTTTTCAACAAGCAATTGGGTATGGAATCTGGTTTGGGTGACTTGTGTTTGCATGCAAACATATCATCACTCGTTATTATTATTATTCCTCAATGATTTTTCAAACATTGTCCAAACATTATCTCAAAGATGGGTTGACCAAACTTTATGAAACTTGGAACCATTGTAGATACCAACCTCAAGATGTGCAGGAAGGTCTAAAAATTTCCAAAATGACCACGGTCATTGGTCACTTTGAACTTTGACCTCAAACATTCTTATTGGAATAACTCTAAAACCGTAAAAGATAGATAATTAAATGTAATGACAAAATGTTTGTTAGGTCATGACAGACATTCGTTACATTTGGACCGAAACTCTATGGTCAACCCTTCGTGAGTTATGCCCCTTGAAAATTTCGTCATATCTTTAAACATGTTTTTTCTCGAAAGCGGTAAGAGATAGAAACCTGAAACCTTTTCCATTCAACTTAGGGGATATGTGTTACATTTGAAAATGCCAAGGTCAAAGGTCATTGGTCACTTTGAACTTTGACCCTAGACCTTGTTTTTGTTATAACTCTTAAACGGTAATAGATAGCTGAAAACATGTAATTGCAAAAAAGTGTGTCTTGTTAAGATCTACATTTGTTACATGGGTCCAAAATTATTGGACCAACCGTTTTCGGCCTATGGACCAAAAACCAATTTTGATGTCCGATTTTGAGGTCTTTTATTATAGCTCAAATACCGTTGAAGATACAAAAAGACATTCAACATACAAAATGTTCAGGAAGACGGGCCCTTCAAAATGGGGTCAAGGTCACACCCCAAAACTTTATTTCATGTTAAAATATCAATAAAGACGCATATTAAGCTTGGTTTCAGTGATGAATCAATAATGAGAACATTATGACGTAACTTCCTTTCTGACGCAATAAAGAAAATAATTTAACCTGCGAATCAAAGCACTACTAGCACTGATAGACGAAAACATAATGAATTTCAAACACTTATTCTGATATGAGGAATAAAAATACAATAAACTCCGAAAACATTATTACAATCATTGGTGATAAATTTACAACACAACATTCTTTCAAAGAGCAATTGAGTATGGAATCTGGTTTGGGTGACTTGTGTTTGCATGCAAACATATCATCACTCGTTATAATTATTATTTTATTAAGGTCTTTCACCACAGTGAAAGACCTTATTGTTATTGTTCGGATTATTATTTTTTTTATTCTTTTTCTTCCGTCGCACTGCTGTAAAAAAAACTACGCGACATATCATTTCGACTCTTGGTGTGATGAATCGACATTACTGCGGGACCTCAAAACTGACGCAAGCATATCGGTCTATTTTTAGTAACGGAGTTATCTCCCCGGATACGATTTATCTTGTTAGCAGATCTCCTCAGAAACTGTAACCGATATCAAAATTTTGAATGGGGAAAATGTTTGATTCATCCTTAGCATGATTAATCACGCAAAAAAAAATTTTTAGGTCGCGACCCCGGTTACGCGTTTTTGACCCCTAAATATGCAAATTTCTCAAAGTTATCGGATTTCCACCAAATTTGGTTTCCAGGTAGCTCTCATGGTCCTGATTACAAATCTGGGGCCAAAAAATTTTTTTCGGCCGCCATTTTCAAAATGGCCGCCATTTGAAATTTTATTATCGCAATATCTCGGAAACGATAAAAAATTTCTGAAAACATTATATTGCAAAAATACTTGTCTTATTGAGATCTACATTTAATTCAAAAGAACAAAAACTGTGCGATGAACCGTTTTTGAGTTATAGCCCTTGACGCGTTTTGGTAAATCGGTTTTTCGCGAATAACTTTTAAACGCTTACAGATAATATAGTAAACATATATGTTTAAAGTAATCAGTAAGAAAAGACCTTCAATTTGAGTACCAGGTTGAAGGTCATCGGTGACCTTTGACCTTGACCTCTGACCTTGTTAGGGGATAAACTCAGAAACCATAAAAGATGGCTGAAAAAGTATATCAGCAAAAATGTTCAGCATGTCAAGGGCTTTATTTGTTTCATTTGGACCGAAGCTCTCCGATGACTCCCTAGAGAGTTATTGCTCTTGACGCGTTTCGGAAAATGGGTTTTCACATATAAGTTCTAAACTGTTACAGATAGTATAGTCAAGTAACATATCAAATTAATCAGTAAGAAGAGACCTTCATTTTGAGCACAAGGTCAGAGGTCATCAAGGTCAGAAGTCAAAGTCATAGCCAATTTTTGGGATTTTTTTCAGTAAAATCACCAAAAAAGGTAAGAGATAGGTGATTAAATGTAGTTGAAAAAGTTCAAAACTCTTGTTTACATCATATTTTCGACAGGGATTGACAATAAAATCAAAATAATAACATGTTATCATGACGAAAACTGGTGAAAGACCTTGCAATTGTTCTCTGAACAATTGACTTTTTAATTATTATTATTATTGTTGTTGTTCTTCCAATGATTCTTGTCCGGACTTTTGTGAGAAAACGGCTTGATGTAATCAAATGAAACTTGACAGGAAGTTAGATCACCATAATGAGAAGTGCAGGGTACGAAAAAAATTTTCAAAATGGCCGCCATTTCCAAGATGGCCGCCAAAATACGTCAAAATTTCAAGGTTGTCCAATTTCAACGAAAATTGATTCCCAGGTAGATTTTGACGCTGCGAACAACATGGAATCATCGAATTGGCTGCCAGGGGCGACATCAGGTATTGCTTGCAATTGCAAATCTAGTTATGTCGCCCCAGACGTAGTCGGGACGACATATTGTTTTTGGTCCGTTTCTTTGTTATTAAGTCGCCCAAACAAAGTTTGGCGACTTCTTGTGATTGCACCGTTTCTTATTAAGTCACCCAATGGAAGTTTGGTGACTTATTGTTTTTACTCTGTTTCTTATTATTATTATTATTCCTCAATGGATTGTTCAAACTTTGTCCAAACAATATCTCAGAGATGGGTAGTCCAAACTTAATGAAACTTGGCACCGTTGTGGACAACCATCCCAAGATGTGCAAGAAGGTCTTTGAATTTCGAAAATGACCACGGTCATTGGTCACTTTGAACTTTGACCTCAAATCTTGTGATTGGAATATCTCGAAAACTGATGATAGCTGATTAATTGTTATGGCAAAAATGTTTATCAGGTCATGACGGACCTCTGTTACATTTAGACCAAAATTCTATGATTCACCGTTCAAGAGTTATGCCCCTTGAAAGTTTCGTCACCTCTTTTAGCGTGTTTTTTCTCAAAAACGGTAAGAGATAGAAAGCTGAAAGCTTTTCCATTCAACTTAGGTGATATGTGTTACATTTAAAAATGCCAAGGTCATTGGTCACTTTGAACTTTGACCCTAGACCTTGTTTTTGTAATAACTCATAAACCGTAATAGATAGCTGATAAAATGTAATGGCAAAAATGTGTGTCTTGTTAAGATCTATATTTGTTACATAGGGTCCAAAATTATCGGACCAACCGTTTTCGTTTTATGGACCGAAAACTGATTTTGATGTCCGAATTTTGCGTTTTTTGCTTATAGCTCAAATACCACTGAAGATACTAAAAGACATTCAATGTACAAAATGTCCAGGAAGTCTAGACCTCCAAAATGGGGTCAAGGTCAAAGGTCAAGGTCACAGCCCTAAAGCTTTATTTCACGTAAAAGTATCAATAAATGTACATATTAAGCTTTGAATGTTGGTTTCATTAATGAATCAATAATGAAACCATTATGACGCAGCTTCCTTTCTGATGCAATTCAGTATATATATTTATAAAGTGTTAACCTGTGAATCAAAGTACCACTAACACTGACAGACGAAAAGATAATGAGTTTATGACACTAGTTCTTACACAAGGAATAGAAACAAATATTTCAAAACACATTATTACAATCATTGGTGATAAATATACAACACAGCAAATTGGGAATGGAATCTGGTTTGGGTGACTTGTGTTTGCATGCAAACATATCATCACTCGTTATTCTTCTTCTTATTATTATTATTCCGCCTCAAAAATCATCTTGTCCAACCAAATTCTCAGAGATCACTTGCCCAATCATAATCAAACTTCAGAGGTAGATAGATCACAACCCAAAGATGTGCACTTGGGTGTTGAAATTTTCCAAATGACCACCATCATTGGTCACCATGAACTTTGACCCCAAATCTTATTATCAGATTAACTCGGAAACTGTAACAGATAGCTAATACAATATAATGACAAAAATGTTAGTTAGGTCATTGCCGACATTTGTTACATTAAGACCGGAACTCTATGGTCAACCGTTCAGGGGTTATGACTTTGTAAATTTCATCATATCTTTTTAAAAGTAGGTTTTTCTCAAAAACGGTTAGAGATAGAAACCTGAAACCTTTTCCATTCATCTTAGGTGATATGTGTTACATTTAAAAATGCCAAGGTCAAAGGTCATTGGTCACTTTGAACTTTAACCCTGGACCTTATTATTGGATTATCTCAGAAACCATAATAGATATTTCACGAAACGATATGGAGTAAATGAACATGAGACCATAACACATATGTTAACTCCAACTGCAATAATTTTAATGAGCTGTATGGCCATTTCGGAAATTTATTCCTCATCAGCAGCACTAGAACCCAAACAAAGGAAATCCATAATTTCAAAAAATGAAAACCAAACGAAATCGGAATAATCAGTAATATCAAATATAGCTTAGGACAAAACTACGATGGTGGGAGTTAATCCTTTGGTTTTAGAATTTACGTAAATTTAGATAATAGTAATTGAACAAAGTGTACACATGAGATATTATCTCATGTACAAGTACACCATATCTAAGAAAAATAAAGAGCATACATCTTTACCACGGGGAATTGTTTTACCAACTCCATACTGCAATAAAAGACAAACTCCTGTATTAAATATTTCACGAAAGGATAACTGATTAAATGTAACGGAGAAAATGTGTATCTTGTTGAGATCTACATTTGTTACATAGGGTCCAAAATTATCAGCCCAACCGTTTTCGGTTTATGGACCGAAAACCGATTTTGATGTCCGAATGTGGTGTTTTTGCTTATAGCTCAAATACCATTGAAGATACAAAAAGACATTCAACGTACAAAATGTTCAGAAAGTCTGGACCTTCAACATGAGGTCAAGGTGGTCAAGGTCACAGCTCTAAAGCTTTATTTCACGTTAAAGTATCAATAAATGTACATATTAAGCTTGGAATGCTGGTTTCATCAATGAATCAATATTGGAACCATTATGACGCAACTTTTTTCTGATGCAATCCAGTACATCCACTAATGAAGTGTCAAACCGTGAATCAAAGTACTACTAACACTGATAGACGAAATGATAATGAGTTAATGACACTAGTTCTTACATAAGGAATAGAAACAAATATTTCAAAACACATCATTACAATCATTGGTGACAAATATACAACACAGCATTTTTCAAAAGGGAATTGGGTATGGAATCTGGTTTGGGTGACTTGTGTTTGCATGCAAACATATCATCACTCGTTATTATTATTATTCATTATTCTTTCTTTCTTCCAAGGATTTTTGTCCGCGTATTTTCTCAAAGATGCCTGGACAGAATTCAATCATACTTGGCACAAAGTTGGACCACCATGAGAAGATGTGCATGCACCGGCAAACATTTTCAAAATGGCCGCCTTTTCCAAGATGGCCGCCCTTTTACGTTGAGAAATGGAGGATTCAATATCTCAGGAACTGTATTGAAGAATTTGTTCATATTGTACATAAATGTTCAGTAAGATGAGAGAAAGGAATTTATGCAAAATTTTTTTTCAAAATGGCCGTCATTTTCAAGATGGCCGCCCAACATACGTCAAAATTTCAACATTGTCCGATTTCAACGAAAATTGATTTCTAGGTAGATTTTGAAGCTGCGAACATCATGGGAGAATCGAATTGGCTGTCAGGGGCGACATCAGCTATTGCTTGCAATTGCAAATCTAGTATTGTTAATGCTTTTCTCTTTTATTTTCTTCCAATGATTTTTGTCCGGCTTCGTTCTTAAAGATGCCTGGACAGAATTCATTCATACTTGGCACAAAGTTGAACCACCATGAGAAGATGTGCATGCCCTAAAATAATTTCAAAATGGCTGCTATTTTCAAGATGTCTGCCATTTTACGTCAAAATTTTGAGGATTCAATAAATCAGGAACTGAATGGCAGAATTTGTTCATATTTTGTATTAATGTTTAATAAGACGAGAGGAAGGAATTCCTGCGAAAAAATTTTGCAAAATGTCCGCCATATTCAAGATGGCCGCCAAAATACGTAAAAATTTCAACATTGTCCGATTTCAATGAAAATTGATTTTTAGGTAGATTTTGACGCTACGAACAAGATGGAATCATCGACTTGAATGTCTGGGGTGACATCAGCTATTGCTTGCAATTGCAAATCTAGTTGTATATTATTTTTTGTTTTTTTTTCTTCTTCTTTCTTCCGCTCAATTCTTGTCCGACACGTTTCTCAAAAACTATTGGCCCGAACTTGATGAATCTTCACAGGAATGTTGGCCTATATAAGTAGATGTGCAGAAACCTTTCAAAATTTTCAAAATGGCCGCCGTTGCCATGGAAACGGAAAAAAGGCTGGAAAATTCAAAGTGCTCAGAATTGTGTGAAATTTTACAGGAAGGTTCCCTAGCATGCATAGAATTGATTTTTGGTCTCAAAATTTTCAAAATGGCGACCGTTGACATGGAAACGGAAAAAAAGGCGAAAAAACTCAAAGTGCTCAGAATTGGATGAAATTTTACAGGAAGGTTGCCTATCATGCATAGAATAGATTTTTCGTCTCAAAATTTTCAAAAATGGCGACCGTTGCCATGGAAACGGAAAAAAGGCGGGAAAATTTTGTTGCCATTGAAACGGAAAAAGGCGGGAAAATTCAAAGTGCTCAGAATTGGATGAAATTTTACAGGAAGGTTGCCTAGCATGCATAGAATTGATTTTTGGTCTCAAAATTTTCAAAATGGCGACCGTTGCCATGGCAACGGAAAAAAGGCGGGAAAATTCAAAGTGCTCAGAATTGGATGAAATTTTACAGGAAGGAGGCCTAGCATGCATAGAATTGATTTTGGTCTTTACATTTTCAAAATGGCGACCGTTGCCATGGAAACGGAAAAAGGCGGGAAAATTTAAAATGCTCCAATTGGGAAGAAATTTTACAGGAATGTTGTCTGACATGTGTAGAAATGATTTTTAGCCTCAAAATTTTTATATGAGATTAATGCTATTGCCATGGAAATTGAAAAAGTCAGGAAAATTTAAAGTGGTTCAATTGGATGAGATTTCACCGATAGTTATCTGACATGTAGAAATTAATGCTTAGTCTTAGAAATCTCATAGATGATGCTGTTGCCATGGAAACTGTGGAGAACATTAACAATGTTCGTTTGGGGGACATCTGTAGCGCTCTGCGTTACAATAAGCAATATTTTTATGTGATATTATACCACATGAAGATGTGCTTGAAGTTATATGGCTGCTGTTCAAAATTTTGAAGGGGAGACAATTCAACGTTGAATATTTTCTGGGAAAAAAGAGGGCTTCTTTGACAGCACATGTCCTGCTAAATGGATGCTTGGATTTAGATGAAATGTTACAGTTGAGAAATACCACCTGAAGATCTGCATGAGCAATTTGGTTGAACTTCGAAATTTTGAAGGTTGAGATAATGCAACTTTGTATATTCACTAGTTAAGGTTTGCCTTCACCTTATTGATTCAGGGTTCAGTGACTGGGAGGGTAAAACTGGCTGCAAATCGGCGACAGCTCGAGTTCTGTTCTTGTTTACCAGTCCTTATTGATGCTTGGGTAGTTTTTATATGACCCAATTTTCGGTCATCTAATTGTTGACTGTTGCTATTTTTCCGGCTGAGATAAAAATGTCTATTTTTCTGGCCAAAAATAAAATGCACAGTTTAGTCGATTTAAATAAAACCTCTTAAAAACAATGAATCTTATTAATTTACCTTTATTTTCTGTTTTCCCCTTGTTATTAGATACAGTAAAAATATATTTTTTATCTCAGTGGAGATGGCCAGAAAAATAGTCATGTTTGCTTATTATTCCGCCCATAATGATACATGCTACAACAAATTATTTTTATTGATCAATTTCCAGTGGTTTAATAATACGTTAAAGTATAATTTTCATATCACAGAAATTGCAAATTGTCCACTGATATCACATTTTAAATATTCAAATTTTAACAAACCATAAAAAATTTTGTATCGCATTGAACTGACGGAAAAATAGACTTTTTAGCTCAACTGACCCATAGGGTAAGCTATTGCCATCACTTGTCGTGCGTCATCCGTTAACTCCTCACATTTTCATCTTCTCTCCTGAAACCCCTGTAGAAACTTTACAGGAATGATGTATGGAAGGTCCTTTACAAAGATTGCTCTTTTCGTTCCGATCCGACAAAACATGGCCGCCAGCGCAGAGCCGAGTTTAACATTAGATCCTATGGGAAAATGACATTTTCATCTTCTCTGAAGATTTCAACTTTATTCTACAGGAACGCTGTATGGAAAGTCCGCCACAGAGATTGCTCATTTTGTCCCGATCCAACAAAAAACATGGCCGATAGCGCGGAACTTGTATATATGGTAGGTCCTTTACAAAGATTGCTCATTTTGTTCCGATCCGACAAAAAACATGGTCGCCAGCATGGAACCTAGTTTAACGTTGGACCCTACGGGAGAAATAACATTTTCATCTTCTCCTCTTTAACCACAGATGCAAATTCAACCAGACCTTACAAAAATCATGTATGAAAGGTCCTTTACAAAGATTGCCCATTTCGATCTGATCCGACAAAAACATGGCTGCCAGCGCAAAACATGGGGTTAACATTAGACCCTATGGGAAAATCACATTTTCATCTTCTCTGAAGAAACTACTGAAGCAAATTCAAATTAACTCTACAGGAATAATGTATGGAAAGTCATCCACAAAGACTGCTATTTTTTTCCACCCGACAAACAAGAGGCTCTCAAGATCCTGTATCCCTAGTCTTGGCCTAGTCCAAATAACCTTAATAATAAATGACCTCATTTAGAGTATGTTAATAGATTTGAAGGTTAATTGCTTCAAGATTGAACTAAATATTTCCTGATAGCACCATTTTGCATATGGTTAAGAATTACTGGTCACCTTTATTGAAGGGGACCAACTCAGGTAGCAGCAAAAAATCACAAACCCTAGAAGCACCACCCAAGGACAATTTGGCTCAATTTGGTTCCATACAGTATCAGAGGAGAATATAATTAAATGTTTTTTTCCCCGAAAGGTAAAATGTTAAACTTAGTTCCCCGTTGGTGGCCATCTTAGATTAAGTGCAGACTTACCAGCTTAGCTCGGAAAGGAAACAAGTTATCAAAAATCTGATGGTGCAGCACAATGTTAATATTTCTTTGTTAATCCATTGCAAAAACGGCATCAAAATCTGAAAAAAAAAAATTTAAAAATTAAATTTATGAAATTCATCCTTTTTGTGCTAAATCTATCTAATGAAGAGTACATGACACTTAAAATCCTTTTGGCATACTGCTGATTCGAATTTTTTTCCTAAGGAGTACACTGAAAGAAACCCTATCAAAATCCGATAAAGAATAAAGATTCTACAGTCAAATTTGTGAAAACACCGAATTTAACCCCCTTTTGGCCCCTTTTTCTAAAATGGGCGGGGGCCACTAACTTTAGAAAAAAAATGATAAGAATGTGCCAAGAAACATACTAAAATTTGAAAATGATCCGTTCTCTAGAACAGAAATTATGCTGTCCACAGACACGAAAATACCAAATTTTACAACCTTTTAGCCCTTTTTTCTGAAACGGGCGGGACCAGGAACCCGGAATTAAATCCCAGGGTTAAGCTTGCTCAAGAAACTCATGCTAAAATTCGAAAATGATCTGTTCACTATAGAACCAAAGTTATGCTGTCCAAAGACACGAAATACCTACTTTAACCCCTTTTGGCCCTTTTTCTGAAACGGGCGGGGCCATGAACTTAACAAAATAACGGTTCTTAAAAATGTGCCAAGAAACATCATATAAAATTGAAAATAATCCGTTCACTAGAATTGAAAGTTTGCTGTCCACAGACAAGAAAATATCCAATTTTACCCCTTTTGGGTCCCTTTTCTGAAACGGACGAGGCTAGGAATCCGAAATTAAATCCCAGGCTTAAGCTTGAGACAAGAAACCTCATACTAAAATTTGAGAATGATCTGTTCACTAGAACAAAAGTTATGCTGTTCACAGACACGAAAATGTCTTATTTAACCACCTTTTCCGAAACAGGCAGGGCCACGAACTCGGAAAAAATAAAGGGCTACGCCGAACGCGGCATGTCGAACACTGAAATTTGAACAAGTGTAATTCAAAATGAATGAGGACACCACAAAGAGCTTGATTCAGTAATGAAATTGACACAATAAAGAGCTTGACCCACAAACTAAGGAAAATAATAATTAGCTCTTACGATTCCTTTATTAGATAGGAAATGGTAAAAGGTATGTCAAATCTTTCAACGGGCAACATATTACTTTTAACTAACCCATTAAAATAAATAAAAAGAAATTACATATTTTGAAAATTACAACTTCAGCCCCTTTGACAAGGTAGTGTTCTAGGCCCAGTCTTATTCGTAATCTACATAAATGATTTAAAATAAATTAAAATAAATAAAAAAAATGACATATTTTGAAATTACAACTTCAGCCCCTTTGAAAGGTAGTGTTCTAGGCCAAATTCTATTCGTAATCTACATAAATGATTTACCGGATGTACTTAGTTTAGATTGTTACATATTTGTGGATGATACGAAAGTGTTCAAAGAAATAAACTCGACAGATGATATGGAAAAATTACAAGAAGACGTGCACGAACTAGAGAACGGTCGGAAAAATGGCTTCTCCGTTTCTATCCAGATAAATACAAAGTATTAACAGCCGGTAAACATAGACAGGAACACTATGAATATGAATTATGCAACACAAAGTTACAATACACAGATAAAGAAAAAGACATAAGTGTGGTTGTCGACAAGAACCTAGGAGCATATGAATGAGAAGATCAATAAGGCTAACACCATAATGGGCCTCATTAGACGTACATTTACCTATTCAGATGAGAATACATTTTGTTTGTTATACAAGGCACTGGTCTGTCCACATCTAGAATACGCAAATGCTATTTGGAACCCATATTTAAAGAAGCACATTACAGCCCTTGAAAATGTACAACGGAGAGCAACCAAATTACTCCCCGGTTATGAAGACCTATGCTATGAAGAACGTCTGAAGAAACTACCATCATTGACATTTAGACGTAAAAGAGGCGATATGATCGAAGTCTTTAAGCTAACAACAGGATTATATGATCAGTCACTACCACCATTATTTAGTTCAAAAACAGACAGTAAAACCAGAGGTCATAACAAGAATTTTTTCAAGAAAGAGCCAACAAAAATATAAGGAAAAATTTCCTCACGTACAGAGTTATTCAAACTTGGAACAATTTAACAGAGGAAGTAATAAGTGCAAAACAGTTTAAACTTTTGAAAGACGGCTAGACAAACATTGGGAAAATCGAGAACTTATGTATAACTACGAATCAAACCGAACTACCGAATGTGACATTAATACAAAGTCATAATGATTTAGATCTGAGCATGGTGGTCTCCTAGACCAGCGTTCAGAAGAGGACCTGTAAGTACCTGTAAGTTGACCTTATAGGTCGGAAACGGTAAAAGGTACGCCAAATCTGTTGACATACTACTGAAAGCTTATATCAAGACAATTAAAAAAAAAATAATAATAATAAAAAATCCCATCGCAATCCAATGAAAAATAAAGATTTCACATATTTCGAAAAATTGCAATTTTGGCCGCTTTGACCCCTTTTAGCTCGAAAACGGTACAAGCTATACCAAATCCGTTGTCATAATTCTGAAAGCTAATATCTAGAGGAATCCAAAGAAATAAATCAGATCGAAATCCGATGAATACGGTGATACATTTAGGACACACAAAATTTTATTTTTTATAATATTATGTCGAGCGCTCGACTTATTATGTCGAGCGCTCGACTTATTATGTCGAGCGCTCGACGTATCATCTTATTATGTCGAGCGCTCGATTTATCATGTCGAGCGATCGACTTATCATGTCGACCGCTCGACTTATCATGTCGAGCGCTCGACTTATTATGTCGAGCTCTCGACTTGTCATGTCGAGAGCTCGACTTCTCATCTTATTATCTCGAGCGCTGGACTTATTATCTCGAGCGCTGGACTTATCATCTCGAGCGCTGGACTTATTATCTCGAGCGCTGGACTTATTATGTCGAGCGCTCCACTTGTTATCTCGAGCTCTTGACTTATTATCTCGAGCGCTCGACTTATTATCTCGAGCTCTCGACTTATTATCTCGAGCTCTCGACTTATTGTGTCGACCTCTCGACATATTTTATTTCCAATTCCGGATTCTTTGTAGATTAAAATGATATTTTATACATTTGTCACTTCGTATACATGACCCGGCTATTGAGCTAGGGGATCAGGGGCTTCCTCCGTCTACAGAGCTAGTCGGGGGTGTCCCTAGGTGGTGGATAGGGAATACAATTCCGCTTGCGACGGGTTAGCTAGGGTCATGATACAGAAAGACAGGCCGCCAACAGATGTAGGCAAAGAAAAAGGCCACGCTCTGTACAGAATATGTGGCCGTATAAGATCCTAACTTTCCAACCCTTCCATTCTCCAATTTCGTTCCCCGGTTGTCTCTCCCGCCTTGGTTCTTTCTGTCCACTCGGCAATATTTTAGCTATATTAGGACGAGAACAAGTTATCATCAATTCAAACATTAATCTGAAAGAAATCAGAAAGAATCAAGGTGGGAGGGACAACCGGGCAACGATTTTTTACTGCCCCTGGAAAATGGGCCTACTCTTCAGTATCGAAATATATAGAAGGGATCTTTATTCTGCACAGAGCGTGACCCTTTCTACCCCGTCGCCAGCGACAAGGTATTCCCCTATCAACCACGGGGGATTCCCGGAGCACCTCTGTTCACGGAGGAAGCCCCTGATACCCTGGGTCAAGTGCCGGATCATGTATACGAGGTTGCAAATGTATTAAATATCATTTCAATCTACAAAGAATCGGAATTGGAAAAAAAAAATTGTCGAGCGCCCGACATTATAAGTTGAGAGCTCGAGATAATAAGTCGAGCGCTCGACATAATAAGTCGAGAGCTCGACATAATAAGTCGAGCGCTCGACATAATAAGTGGAGAGCTCGAGATAATAAGTCGAAAGCTCCAAATAATAAGTCGAGAGCTCGACATAATAAGTCGAGCGCTCGACATAATAAGTCGAGAGCTCGAGATAAAAAGTCGAAAGCTCCAGATAATAAGTCGAGAGCTCGACATAATAAGTCGAGCGCTCGACATAATAAGTCGAGCGCTCGACATTATAAGTCGATCCCTCGACATTAAAAGTCGATCGCTCGACATAATAAGTCGAGCGCTCGAGATAATAAGTCTAGCGCTCGACATAATAAGTCGAGAGCTCGAGATAATAAGTCGAGAGCTCGACATAATATTATAAAGAAAATATATTTTGTGTGTCCTAAACAAATAATGAAGATTTAAAATATTTCGTAAAATTGCAATTTTGGCCGCTTTGACCCCTTGTATCTCGGAAACGGTAAGAGCTACACCTAATCCGTTGGCATACAACTGAAAGCTTATATCAAGAGGAATTCAAAGAAAAAAATCCCATCGAAATCCGATGAAAATGAAAATTTTAGGTTATCAGCAAATTTGCAATTCTGGCCCCGTTTGGTCCCTCATAGCTGTGAAAGGAAACAAGTCACCAATAATATACTAGTTGAGCGCTACATTAGTTTTTCATAAGGAGTGTCATGAAAAAACTGCATCTAAATCGGACAAAAAATGAAAGAAATAGATTTTTGATTTCCCTCTTTTTGGACCCATTTATCTCATAAACGGTACGTGAAATCCATAGCACACTACCGATTGGGAATTTCGTCTTGAGCACACCAAAAGAAACTCCATCTTAATCCGATAAATAATAAATATTCTGCTCAATATATGAAAACACCAGATTTTGCCCTTTTGGCCCTGTAAAAAAAAAATCCCAACCTTCCTTTTGTGACAAGAAACATTGTGTTAAAATTACATAAAGATTGGTCGACCAGAACTGCAGTTATCGCACGGAAACTGAATGAAGTTATCGCACGGAAACAAAGAGTCTACAGACGCCAACGACGACGCCAGTATCATACCAATATTCGACCTCAAAATTTGTATGCGGTCGTAAAAAAAATCCTCTTAAAGGCCGGTAAGCAATTAAGCATAGAAATGGGGAGGATCTTTCAGAGCATGTGATCATCATCAATGTAAAAATAGCTTACACACTTATGTTTATTATCAAAATACATGGCAAACAGGAGATGAACTTGTGACTGCAGAGTAACATTTAAACGCTGCCAAATTATCATCAGACTAAACTAATTCCCTTTTGATAAAAACATTTCTCAAATTTTTCTCAAATTTATATACTATACTCAGGTTATTCAAATTAAAAATGAGCAAGTCAAGGGAAAAATGTAAACACTAACTATACTGAAACAATATTATGACTTTTGACCTCTACAGAGTAGTTAATTATAGCTGGGGTTGCTATAAAAAAGGTAATGAATTTGAAAAAAGTTATATATCAATTTGATCATTGATAAGAAGATATTCATTTGCATAATTCCTATTTAGTTTCTTGATGTGATAATAAATCTGATAATATCAGATAAGGTTTATTTACTATTCCCCATCTGCACTGGTTAACATACATTGAATTTGTCCCACACAAACACATCAACATTGGTTCCCGCCAGAATGTGGAAATTCTTTGGGGTTAGAAAAATTTATAACCCTGGTGTTAATCAAAACATGAGGCTACAGCAGGTTTATGTGAATGCAAAAAAAAAAACCCAAAAAACCAAGTTCCTTTCTTTAAAAAAAGAAATGCAATATGTTAGCTCAGCTATTGCACATTATAAGATAAAATGTGATGTACTATAAGTTAAATGCTGTTTAATGCGTAATTCACAGATTCACCTCCTAAACATGGAGAAATAAATTTATCCTTCTATATAAGTATCTAGATCTAGACCCGTTCCATTCACTCATCTTAGTTTCGAGGACTTTAACACTGCAAATAGTGAGTTCAGTACTGTAGGGTTCGCGCTCTAGGCACAAAATACGTCTTTAATACTAGACTACATTTTATTAACTAAAGCATCATATCAACATTTGACATATAAAACATTGTATAAACCAGACATCCAATTATAGAGAGGAAACACATCTTTTAACAGATAACAATTTCATACGAGGTGTAACCAAAACATGTCAACAGTAATTTAATTGTCCATTGTTCTAAGTGCTGATATACTACATTCCTCCTAACCAATTTAGAATGAAACTTTATCTTATGAATGAAATTGAAATTACGTATTTAAAGATAAACAAACAAAGTTTATGAATGAAATTCTTTCGGAACAGCTGTGAAATATTTATGATGTACTTTTAGAAAAACAATGAATTCACATAGCATGCAAAAAGTAAATCATGATTAAAGTATCTCAGTCACACACATAGTCATCAAGGTATTTCGGTTTTCTCTTCTCCCTTTTCGGACGCGTATTGTCACCTTCAAAATTTTGCTCATCGATGCATGTATGTTCATTCGCATTGTCTAC
>MJUU01042065.1:74241-94883 GCA_002080025.1 Modiolus philippinarum | reverse complement strand
TTTCGATGGGATTTTTTTCTTTGGATTCTACTTGATGTAAGCTTTCAGTGGTATTCGACGGATTTGACGTAGCTCTTGCCGTTCCCGAGCTATGAGGGGCCGAAGGCGGCCAAAATCGTAAATTTACAGATTACCTTAAATTTTTATTTTCATCGCATTTCGATGGGATTTTTTTCTTTTGATTCCTCTTGATATAAGCTTTCAGCATCATGTCAATGGATTGGGCGTAGCTCTTACCGTTTCTGAGCTATAGAGGGTCAAAGAGGAATCATAAGGAGTCATAAGAGCTAATTTTTATTTTCCCTAGTTTGTCTCCAGCTAATTACTTGGTCAATCTCCTTATTGCGTCCATCTAATTATTGTGTCAAGCTCTTTCCTATGTCCATACTCACTTTAAATTACACTTTTTCAAATTTCAGTTGACGACATGCTGCGGTCGTATCATGCTGCGCTCGGCGTAGCCCTTTATTCTTTGAATATTAACTATTTTTTAACATTTTTACTTTTATTTAAAAAACTGTTTGAGATGGAGGTTAGATGTGAATTACAAAAGTGTTGAGCTTTTCCAGGACTACAATTTCTACATATGTCCAGCAGATTAGCATCTCATCCAAGACGGCGGCCACTAGGGAACATAGGACCCAATGGAAAATGCATTCAAAGATCTTCTCCTATGAAACCGCTGAGCCAATGTGGACCAAATTTTGTCACAATAGTCCTCAGGTGGCCCCCTTTAAAGTTTGTGATTTTTGTGGTTGTACCTCATCCAAGATGGCCGCCAGCTGGGATTATAATTTAACATAGGGACCCTATGGGAAATACATTCAAAGGTCTTTTCTCCTGAAACCACTATAAGCCAATAGGAACCAAACTTGGATACAATTGTCCTTGGCTGGTTCCCTTTAAAGTTTGTGATTACCAAGATGGTCGTCAGCAAAGGACATAGTTTAACATAAGACCCTTATGGGAAATGTATTCAAAGATCACTTCTCTGAAACAACTAAGCCGATTGGAACCAAACTTGGTTACAATAGTCTTTTGGTGGTCCCCTTGATAGTTTGTGATTTTAATGTCCATACCTCAAGATGGCCGCCAGCAGGTAACATAGTTTAACATAGGGACCCTATGGGAAATGCATCCAAAGATCTTCTCCTCTGAAACTACATGGCCAAATTGAACCAAACTTGGTCACAATAGTCCTTGGGTGGTCCCCTTTAAAGTTTGTGATTTTTACATTTGTACCTCATCCAAGATGGCCGCCAGCGTGGAACATAGCTTAACATAGGGACCCTATGGGAAATGCATTCAAATGCCTTCTCCTCTGAACCTACTGATCAAATTGGAACATAACTTGGTTACAATTGTCTTTGGGTGGTCCCTTTCAAAGTTTGTAATTTTTATGTTTGTACCTGATCCAAGATTGAAAATGTAACATCTGGTGAACTGATTTATAATATGAATGGGTGGTCTTTTCGTGACAATGAATAATACAGTCACCAGGTGAGCGATACAGGCTCATGTGAGCCTCTAGTCTTTATAAGTGTATTGTGTCTTAAAGGGTTGTTAGTGTTTAATCACTATTAACTCTGCTGACATGAATGTTGCAGCAGTTTCTCAGCAATGTTTTTTTTTATTAAATAAAGCCTTTGATGAGCAGTTGATGCAATTATTATATCATATTATAAATTATCTCTGCTAGGTTGTATTTTAAGAAGTCAAAATTTAACTCTCAAAAGTGTTATGGCGTCAAATGTATACCAAACTAGAAAATTCGAAAAGTTGGTTTATTTATATACAGAATATTCTCCAGCAATATAACCCAGTGGCGGATCCAGACTTTCTGCTAAGGGGGGGCCCGACCAATATTTTTTTCAAAAGGGGGGCCCAGAACCCAATTTTTTTTCAAAAACCATAGGAATTTTAAATATTTTCCGACCTAAGGGGGGCCCGGGCCCAACCGCCCCCCCCCTAAATCTGCCACTGTAACCTTCCAAATTTAGAACTTCTGATGGAACAAATTCCAGCAAAACTAATGTGGAAAACTCAAGTAAAGAAAGCAGTCGATAATTATTGGTCTAAACAGTTGATAGATGACTGCTCTTTAAAAAGTTCATTAACCTACTGCAATTTCAGTGAGCTTAAAATTGGAACTCCCCATTGAATATGGACAAGAGTTAATATGAATAGAAAAGATATTAGAAGGGCTTCTATCAAGTGTAGAATGCTTATCGGTACATATACTTTACAGTCAGATTTACAAAAATTCAATGGTAGTGATGTCGATCCAACTTGTCCGTTGTGCCGTTTGGAAAATGAAGATATTGTCCATTTTCTCTTAAATGTAACTCTCTTCTTCAGTATAGAACCCAATGTTTAAATGACTTAAAATCTGTTTTAGTTAACAGCTTTAGTCAAAATTTTTGGGAACCTCTACAATCTGAACCTATTTTGTTAACTTGTCTCATTTTGGATGCATCGTATCTGGTACAGAAAAACCTTTTACCAGCTGATAAAGCTTTTCTTGAGTTAATTGAAACTATTACAAGGAAGTTGTGTTTTAATTTACACTGTGGTAGAACATTTTTGATTAACTCATGTAAATAAATGGTCAGGTGTGGGAAATTGCTCAAATCTTCTGTATATATTTTAGATTTTAGCCGATTTTATTATAACTTTTATGTGAACATTTTAAATTTTCAATCAACTTGATTGAAAATTGTGCTCCAATCAACTGGAGGATTCTACATACAAGAAGAATGATTGAAAACCACTGAATGGATTTGAACAGATTTTGGCATTAATGATGCTTATGAGGTGCTGGCTAAGTATTGTGACTTTGGTGCCTTATGTCATCCAACATAGCCATCTGCGGGGAACTTAATTTATTACTTGACTGTATGGAAAAAGCATACAAAGAATTTTTTATCTGAAACAACTTGGCTAATTAGAATAAAACTGAATCACAATGTATCTTAGATGGTCCCCTTCAAAATAGGGTCAAAATAGATGTCCTTCAAGTCTGCACCTTATGCAAATTGGCTACCAATGGGAAACATAGTTTAATATAGGAGTACATTCAAAGATCTTCTTCTTTAAAACCATTTGGTCAGTTGGAAATAAACTTTGGCACAACACTTAATTTTCTTTAAAATTGTGTCCTGCAGATCCATCCCTTATCCAAGATGGCATGCAATAGGGAAAAATAGTTAAAGTTGGATCATATAACATAAATGTTTATTTACATAGTTTGAAAATGAGACCCTTTAACATACAAGTTTATTTGAAGTTATGCATGGCCATGGTCCAGGTGAGCGATACAGGCTCTTGAGAGCCTCTTGTTTTCTGTAACCGCTTGACATATTGAGTTCATATGCGATATATGAGTATATCTAGGTGAGATACAGATCAAGTTGGAATTTGGTTCCAGTTGGTTGATTTCGTACAGAGTTATGGCCCTTGGACTTTAATTTGATATTTGTTAATTGTTAAAAAGTTCAAGGTGACAGTGGACGGTCGTATCGTGCGCTCTTGGTGCAGCAGTTTATTTGCTAATGACTTAAGTTCCAGTCAATCAATTGTTATGAAATTTTAACACTGAAATTGGTTTTGGTAATTATGGCACGGCCCATTTATAAAAGAAGGGCCAAAAAGAGGGCTAAATTTTGTGTTTTGTTTTCAAATACTTTGCTATAGAATTTGTATTATTTATCAGATTTTGATGGGGTTTCTTTCAGTATGCTCCTGAGGAATTGTCCAGTCTGTAGTATGCCAATGGATTACACATGGCATGTACCGTTCATGAGATAAATGGGCCCCAAAAGGGGCAAATCTCAAAAAAAATATCTGTTTTTATTTTTAGTCTGATTTTGATGCAGTTTTTTCAATGAATTCCTTATAAAAATTTAACTTTTTGCAAAATATATAAAATCTTTAATTTTCATCAGATTTTGATGTGATTTTTTTTCTTTGGATAGGCTATTAGTATATGTCAACAGATTCCATGCAGCACTTTATGTTTCTGAGCTGTAAGGAGTCTAAAGGGACAAAATTGCAATTTTTCAACTTTGTTAAATTTTATTTTTCTTTGGATTTCAAAGGGATTTTTTTCTTTAATTCCTCTTGTTAGGGATATCAGATGTGAGCCAATATTTCCGAGCTGCAAGGGATCAAAAAGGCTAACTTCTTTTATGTTCCCTAGTTTGTGTCAAGCTCCTTTATGTGTCCATCTGATTACTTTGTCGAGCTCTTTTCTGTGTCCACAATCTCTTAAAATTTTGTTTAAAACTAAAGAGTACCACTGAACCGATGCCTCTGCTGGTGGACTGTTAGTCCCCGAGGGTATTCACCAACCCAGTAGTCAGTACTTCGGTGCTGACCCGAAAAACCGATAGCATTCTAAATTTAGCAAAAATTCCTCATGCATAGCTCTGTCCTTAGCCGAATTTTGGCTCTTCTATTTGGATTCTTTTGATTATTTGTTCTCTATCAGCTTTAACATGTTTTTGGACTTCCATATGTTTTGGTTTGATCTATACTGATGAGACATAAGTTGTCGAAATGCGCATATGCAGAAAATAAATTAACAGTAACTTCGGTATCTTGTTATTTACATAGTCATACAATATTTTGAGCCGAAATACACAGCAATGCAGTCAGCAGAATGCAAAATTCATTATCTATATGAAGTGAAACAGAGTGTAGTAATGTCGCAGTGCAAATACAGCCCACAAACTACTGGCTTAACACATGCATAATTAAATAAGCCGTCCAACTCTATAATATTTATTATCTGAAAATACATATAATCACAAATATAATATTTGTGACTTTCAGGATTTGTAACCTGAAAACTATATATCTATAATACATCAATTCATTCAGAATATTTAGTACACGTGTGTATACTATTTAACAAAATTACCCCAAGTATTTTGTTACATGTCTTCCAAAAATTATTCTGAAGTATCATGTACACGGGAAATAATTTGTACTTGGAAAGTCACTACTTCAAATGAAAATAATTCCAAAACTGTTAGCTATTAATCGAGTAGAATTTAGATAAATAAATCTCTCCTTACTTGAAATAAATAAAATGTTTTAACAATACTAAATAGAAAAATCATAAAATTAAATTGAACATACCTGACGGCGACTTGAGCCGACCGCAACAATTTGTGGACTACTCGATTCGCCCAATCAATGTGTTTATATAGTGATAGGTGCATGCCGTGCTCGTGCATTATACAAAACAATCTATGTCATACAGTCTATATATCGTCATGTGTGTACTACGTCAGATGATATAAATAATGTAATGAAAGATGAATGAATAAATGAAATTGTACGATATTATGAAATGATGCTCAAATACTATTACTTTATTAAATGTAATAAAGTAATTGAAATAACTGATAAAATAACCCGGTGACAGTAATAAAAGTCTTGTTTCTGACACAGGGGCTTGTCTACAGGATAGAAATAATGCCCGCTTAAGTTTTAATGCATCTCTAAAAAATACCGTGTCTCTACTATCAAACACCCACACTTGTGGGTGTTTGATAGTAGAGACACGGTATTTTTTGTGGGTGTTTGATAGTAGAGACACGGTATTTTTTAGAGATGCATTAAAACTTAAGCGGGCATTATTTCTGACCTGTAGACAAGCCCCTGTGGTTTCTTATACTTCAAATATTGTTTCCAATAATAGACTCGCCCACAACTGTGCTGGTCCGTAAATGTCGACAATATCTTTTCATATCAGGAACAAAACTTCCATTGTTCTATGTATATTTACATTTCTTTCGTTCAAATAAAAGTGACAACAAAATTCCGAATCGATCAAAGGGAGAGACCAGTAAGGAAAATCCGTATAACATTCGACAGAATCAGGGAAACACAATCCAACACAGAACATTTTTGGCAAGCCGTCATATTCCCGACAAGTTTACTGTCAGGATTCCGTAAATATAATATCATACAAATCTTTAAAAAATACATTATGTCACACATTTGTTAGACTACTTATGGAAGCAGAAATTGATATTTGAAAACATTTGATTAGATCTAAGGGAATATTTATCAGGTGGATAAGGGGGTTGGGGCTGGATAATTTTTCCACAAATTTCTTGGTTGAGATTTTGACCCACCGTCCAGCGTAATAAAAACCTCTGACCCCCACAAATGGTATATAAAAAATCTGCATCCCTACCAGTTTTCGATTTCTATTATTGCCTACTTATTCGCAGTCTGGTACCCTTAGTCATGTCATTTTTTGGGGGTTATAGAAAGTCAATCTAAAACAAATTTCGTTTTTGATTGAACATGTGTAACTTTTCCTAACAGAAAAATAGTATTTTCTTTATTCTAGAATTACAAGTCCTTAATGTGAACTAGAGGTTCACATGAGCCTGTATCGCTCACCTGGTCACTGGTTTTATTCATTGTCACCTATATAGACCACCCATTCATACTATAAATCAGTTCAGCAGATGTTAATTTTCATTCGTGGATGAGGTACAAACTAAAAATCACAAACTTTGGAAGGGATCACCAAAAGACAATTGGCTCAGTAGGTTCAGAGGAGAAGACATTTGAATGCATTTCCCATAGAGTCCCTGTGTTGAACTATGTTCCACGCTGGCGGCCACCTTGGATGAGGTAAGAACGTAAAATTCACTAACTTTAAAGGGGACCACCCAAGGACTAGTGTGACCAAGTTTGGTTCAATTTGGCCTTGTAGTTTCAGAGAAGAAGATCTTTGGATGCATTTCCCATAGGGTCCCTATGTTAAACTATGTTCCCTGTTGGCGGCCATCTTGAACATAAAAATCACAAACTTTGAAGGAAAACATCTAAAGACTATTGTAACCAAGTTTGGTTCCACTTGGCTCAGTGGATTCAGAGGAGAAGACATTTGAATGCATTTCCGATAGGGTCCCTATGTTAAACTGTGCCCCACGCTGGCAGCCATCTTGGATGAGGTACAAACGCAAAAATCACAAACTTTAAAGGGGACCACTCAAGGACTATTATGACAAAATTTGGTCCCCATTGGCTCAGTGGTTTCAGATGAGAAGATCTTTGAATGCATTTCCCATTGGGTCCTATGTTTAACTATCTTCCCCGCTGGTGGCCATCTTGGATGAGATGCGAACCTGCTGGACATATGTAGAAATTGTAGTTCTTGAAAACCTCAACACTTTTGCAATTCACATTTAACCTTTATCTGAAACAGTTTTTGCAATAAGAGTAAAAACGTTCAAAAATTGTGAAAATTCAAAGAAAAAGCGGCAATAACTCCTTTGTGGATTGTCAGATTTTCTTCAAAATTGCAGGACATGTAGATCTTACTATGCTGACCATTTTTGTTATACAAACTTTACTTCTATCTTCTATCATTTTCAATATATAAGACCAGAGGTAACGAAAAACTCAAAATTTTACGGAAAAGGGGCAATAACTCCAAGACGAGTAAACGGATATTCTCCAAAAGTGCCGGACAGGTAGATCTCACCATGCTGATCATTTTTACACCATGTCAGAATTTTGATATCTGTAATGGTTTTTGAGTAATTTGCAAAAACAGCAATTTACCCCTATGTTCTATTTTTAGTAACAGCGGCCATGTTGTTTGGTCTATGAACATAAAAATCACAAACTTGAAAGAGCATACCCTGGTAATGATTCAGGCCAAGTTTGGTTAGGATTGGCCCAGTAGTTTCGGAGATCTTTGAATAAAAGTTAACGGACGGACGACGGACGGACGGACGGACGGACGGACGACGGACGCCGAGTGATGGCAAAAGCTCACATAGCCTTTGGCCAGGTGAGCTAATAAAAAGAAAACAAGCTTAAATTCTTCTTCTATAGTATTAATTTATGGTAAAGTTTTTCAGAGCTTTAAAAAGATAAAATATCAAACTTAAGGTATTTTAAAAAAACACCCTCTTTAGTCAATGAAAATTCTTACTGCACCAATGAAGCTAAACACTAATTTTAAAAATTCAACCCCCAAGAGAACCGTTCTAAATTTTCACCCCCTATGAATGTTAAAAAATAGATAACAGGAAACACCTACAATGGCTGAAAATTATAATTACATGCAACAATTTGCAAGGGAACTACACAAGAAAAATACGTATAAGACAAAAGACAAACGTAGACAACGATTGGAACTCGGGACAGCCGGACTTGGTACCGGCACTAGCAAAAGCCAGCGGTAGGTTGAAACCACTTTCAAAATTTCGACTCACTAAAATTATCCAGCTGATAAATAATGACTGTTCCCCAAGAGGGTCACAATATCCCTATTATATTTTAAATATATGCACGGTAAAAAAAAATTATTTAATCATAAACTAATTACGGAATGGCCTGACATTCCCAAGTAATTTAGAAATATACACAAAAGTGGATTTATCGAATAAGATAAAAGATTTCTTTGTTTTGATATACTAGTATAAAATAAAATTAACATGCAGTCATTGGTTGGGTCCACCAACACTGTAATTTTTTTACAACAATCATTATTCTACAAGTCAACAAAGCAAAAAGGTGCTTCTTTGAAGTCCGTCAATAAAATGAGACTACCGATCAAGATATTCCTTTCACACGAATTTACATGATATAGTTAATTATCATTCCAAGAAAAGATGTCCTCGGATGATTGTCATGATTGTCAATGTAATGGCCTCCACCATAGCCAGTACTTCTTATCCAGGCATGATTATCTTTCTTCATTCTACACAACGCTGTCATGGAGGCTGACATATGGGTTGTTCCAGAATGAGAGTTCCTTTCTCCGGTAGACGAAATGACCTTTTCTTGTACAACTAATTCCGACATAACATAATTTGTACTAGCACTTGATACTGTCCAGGAAAACATATAGATGCCATCACGAGGGGCCACAAATACTCCATCGTTTAGTGTTGTAATGGTTTCCTTTATTGATAATTACAGTATCAAATAGATAGAGTAAAATCTCGATGATCGATAACTGCAAAGAATAGTACTGGATCTTTCATCTGGATTTCTGCAAGGAGAGTTTATAAAAAGAAATATTATTTGGGCGCATTGGCATTTCATTTGGTGGCAAAATTTATTTCAAATGGGCGGAAAAAATACTTCATTTGGGCGCAAATAAAATCTTTCAATTGGGCGCATAATAAATTTACCTGTACGATGTGAAATATAACAACGAAATCGGAATTTACCATTATTTACCATTTACCATTAAAATATTTCAAAAATGATTTTAAATAGTGTATTGTAACGAAATAATATCTCTTCTGCGATGTGTAATGTATGTCATTGTTTGAAAAACTGTTATTTTATTTATATAGATAAGGGAAAATCACAAATGTTTTCAAATATATTATCGGTGGCCCTTACATTTTATTTTATATTTTCACAGTGATTTCTGTAACACATATCATTGGATAATGTTTCCCTATGAAAGCAACCAAAAGTTAGCGTGCAATAAATTTCCATATTGCACTCGTTTAATATGAGTGAATTTTCATGACGTCATTGACGACAAAAACACTCTGTTAACAAATATTTTAGCATTGCTATACACTAAAAGGGTCATTGCATGAATATTTGGGGAATATTATCCCTCGTAGAATGTATATTGCACTCGCAAGCTCGTGCAATATAAAATTCTACTCGGGACAATATTCCTCAATATTCAAGCAATATAAATCCTATATTATAGTGTTATTAAATGGGTATTTTCATATTAATCCTGTATAATGTCCAAGTACAGTCGTATTGGGTTGAGGTCACCTGTATTGGCCCGAGGCGAAGCCGAGGGCCAATACAGTGATCGAAACCCAATACGACTGTACGAGGACATTATACAGGATTAATATACCCATTTTATGACACCTTTATTAACTGATGACTTAAAATTTCAGGCATTATCTTTACCCAGCTTACATGTAATTACTGGATGCAAATTTCGATATTACAAAGTCAAGGCAATATCAAAAAGATGTCTATTGAATTTTAAAACTTGTAGTAGAAAAAAATATTGCACTATCATCTATCATGTTGTTTACAAATCCCCTTGATCTGGTGTGGTGTCAGTCGTACAAGCTGAAACGGGATGCGGCTGACGAGTACTATTTTTCTGCTGACAAGTACTATATAACTGTATAGCACAGTGTTAATATTTGGAACATATCAAAGGAAATCTTCTGGATTGTGATGTGTTTATTTTTCATTCTCACTCTCAATAATTAAAATCAATAGACAAAAAGAAAAAAGGTTAAGATGTGCGAGAAAGACACAGAAAACAGAGTGTAAACTAAACCAATATGGTCGATTCATTTATACAGGGCATTTGTCCTGTATTAATTTTAATACAGGGCTTCTGCCCTGTATAAATTTCTATACAGGGCATTTGCCCTGTATAAAGTCTATGTGCCAAAAACTTCCGGTTATATTAAATGGGCAAATCACACTGTATTTTAAGTCATCAGTTAATAATACACTTTATTACATATGGTGAAGGTTCCCATTGATTTCATTGGCTGAACCAGTCACGTAATTTTAAGAATATTTAGTGTATTTTCACCTTTGTTTCTATTTATAGGTATATTGACGCTATGTTTCTATTTTTAAGTATACCGACGTTAAATATTGACGCTATGTTTCTATTTTTAGTTGACCGACACTATGTTTCTATTAGATACATATACTGACATACAGTACTAAACTTAGATCCGGTTTGGCGTTCAAATACATTGTTTTTCACATAGAAAGCTCTTATAAAAATTTAAAAAAATGCAAGACGCTTTTCATATAATAAAGATTAAGGATAGATCGTGATATAAAGACATGTTTTGCAGAATAACCGCTGAAATCAGTAAAGATTTATATAACAGTTGTCACATGGTATTCAAGTTGTCACATGGTATTCATGGAACACTTGACGTTGTTTGTTGTTTTTTTTTACTTGCAAATAAGAAATGTGTCGGCATATATTTATCCTATAAACTTTCATAAAGCCATCCCATCCTTTTGGGTGTGGAGATCCATTTCCGTATTCAAACATAGCAGAGCTTAATTTCGAGTTAACTTCCAGTGTATTCACAGAATCTGTCCCCACAAAAATTTTATGAGATACCACGAAAACTACATATGTAATATAACAATGATGGACTTTTTACTCTGTCAATATGTTAAATATGGACCTGTTAGGGCTATATTGACCTCGGACTTCGTCCTCGGTCAATATAAACCTAACAGGTCCATATATAACATATTGACTTCGTAAAAAGTCCATAATTGATAAATATTATTAATTTGATATCGTTTGAGAAATTTGATTAGTTGAGAACTGATCACATGACCCACTGTATTTTCAGAGATTGACTAGAAAACAGTATATCAAAAAAGTTATATCGCATGTTACCAAAAATAGTAATGCATATGGCAAGTTTCTATGAATGTTGCTTAATTCATTTTGAGTATTATATATTTTTAAAGAATCAATTACATGTATATATTATACACACTATAATTAAATCATAGTGTTTTAACTTTTAAAAATTAATTTTTGAAATATTTCAGTTGTATCTTGCATTTAATTATTTAGACAAGGATAACAATGACCTTTTCAGTGTTTCTGTAAATTAATAATATGACAATTACAGTCTGTAAACGAGGTCGATACGATGTTATATCGACCTGGAAAAGCATACCGACCTTGGATTTCATCCTCGGTCGATATGCTTTTCCTAGGTCGATATAACATCGTATCGACCTCAAACACAGACTATAATTGTATAATATTTCATCAAATTTATCGTTTTATTCCTATAAGAAATTCTAAAATCGTATTTTCTCCCTGTATATGCTAAATCAATTATACAATTTTTTCACTTAAAAAGTTCACCTCTTGAACACTTCTTCTAATTTTCTTTATTTAGGGTCATGGTTACCTGTACTACCTGTGCGCTCATAGGAAATACTCAACCTGCGCCCAAATGAAATACCCCTTAATTTTAAAATGCGCCCAAATGAAATGCGCCTTAGTGACCAACTCGTAAAAAGTCGCTTGATTGCTTAATTTAATCAACCATCTTACCACACTGCAAATTTTTATTTCCATATTTGCATTGATTCTGACGTGTCTTAAAAAACAAAACTGTTGCGGTATTGAAATAAAGGGCTTAAAGGGACACAACTTGAAAATCTTCAAAAATCATTTTTCTGTCATTCACATGACTCGCTTGAAATAATTAATCAATGCATTATTTTCCTTCGGAATGTTTGTCGCCAATGTCGGTGTAACAGTCTCTAAAACATTGGCTCTGATAAACTGATGTGCAATAAATACCCGAAATATAAGACTCCTTTTGTAGTGAATTACGATCAGTCTTATTACAAATCTCAATAGAATCGTAAACATATATTTTTTTGGTCAAAATTTTCAAAATTTTTATAGTTTCTGCAAAGCTGTAAAGGGAATTTGGGTTTCCAGAGTGAGACGGAGGAGAGACTAGGGGTTTTCACAAGGAAGTTATTTTTCAGAGATGCAAAGTGGTGCATTCTTAAAGCATGTCAAGTGATCATGGTAAGAAACTTGAAAACAAATGATTCCATAAAACGGGTATATAAAAAATTTGCTTTCATTTCTCTGACATTCATTGAAAATTTTGTTTCATTTCAGGGCCTTTAGTAGATATTTATCAAAAATGAACTAGCTGTATGAAAGAATATACAGAACAACCCATAATTTCTGGTTTTTCTTTTCCATTTGAAATTATTTTTTTTCTCGAAACTTTAAAAAGCATGACGCATGAGAGCATGATATTGGGCTTGAAAGCGAGACTCTCATGCCTAAAAAATACTTTGGCTTACGATCACTGGTTCAAGTCTTGGTAAACCCATGACTGAAATGTACCATAATCTAAAGACCTTTCATGAAGACCAAAAAATACTGCTGCTTAATCCTAGTCTTTTGTATAACTGGACCTTGCGTTAAAACCTTGGACATATATCATCACAATCATCATAATGTCAGCATCGTCATGACCAGTAGAGTGTGGCAATCTCCACGGTCTGAAAGACGAATGCAAGATACCAAGTGGGATTAAAATCAGTGTGTCCATCAACATGACCAAAACGTTGAAGCAATAGAAATAAATGTAAATAAATGTACATAAAATAAACCCAAGTCATAAACCAGGAATAAGAACAAGTATTCCCCGGGAGTGAACATACTCTTCCATATATATGTCGCCTGTAATAAGTTCAAATCCTGAAAGCCAGAAGGGTGAAGAAACAAGGTACACGAAACAAATGGATAAAAGGCCATATGAAAATAAATCTGCAATGAGTGGGAAGGTTGCAAGCAGAGAAGTTTAAGCCAACTGATGGTATTGACTGTAGCATTTTCTAAGAGACAGTCTTTAGTTTTTATACTGTGTATCTTTGGTTTAACAGCCTGTATGTCATCAGAACTTATTTGCGTACTAAAACCCCTGATCCTGTCAGACAGGATCTAGAACCATGTATCCATTCTGATAGTAGGAGACAAAGGCAGTGAAATACCGAAAGAACAATGGATGTGATTATTTAAAAAATCAAAGTCCACAGACATGGAAAAAAGGAGAACGCAGAAAAATAAAGACATGAAACAGCTACAAAGTAAGGAAAACCGGGAGTGACATCAAGTGCTCCGGAAGGTTAAGCATGTTCTGCTGTGCTAGCGGCACCCGTCGGTAAGTCAATCCAGGGTTTAGTCAAAACTTGTTATGTGAAATCCGTAATTAATTAAAGTCCAACAGAGAGCAAATAAAAATCGACATTATGGAAGACAGTTATGACAAGGCCAATGATTAATAATAATAATAATGATTATAATGATAATAATAAAAAAAAGTCTGAAAGAAACACACACAATTAAAGCAGAGGTTACAAGAGGGGTTTGAAAATCGTGAACATGGCAATGATTTATTCAAACCTGTATATTGGGGTTCAAAACTACATATCTTAGATAAGACTGAAGATTAAACGTCGATCAAACAAATGCCAGTCTGTAGTAACGTGACAAATTGGATTAAACAACACATTTAATACTCATAGAAATTTTCTAGTTCAGAGTTATCAGTAACGAGCGCTCATTCATTTTGCACCATTACTGCCAAATAGACTATTTCATAATTTCATAATTAGTCTTGCCATCTTTAACTAGATTTCATATCTACAGAATTCTGACCATCCAAGCTTTTTTCAAACTAGCAAGGTAGTTGTTACCATCATTGGATTGTACACAGGGACACGGAATCCCGCATTGTGCTTTTATTAGAATTGGTATTGTCGACGCTGTCGTGTTTTGTGTTCATGCCAACTTTTGTTAGTTAAGTTTAATTTAAGTTTTGTCGTTGTCTTTCTAGTGTCAGTATTTTACTATAGACGTTTGCTGTTTGTTTTATCAAACGAATTATGCTTTGGGGTTTTCAAAACTTGTAAGAACTAGAGGCTCGGATACTGAGCCTCTATCGCTCACCTGACAAAATGCTTCCATGCCATGCATGACCAAAACAAATGCTGTTTTACCAATGGGGTCTAATGTTTAACTATGTTCTCCATTAGCACCCATGTTTTTTTGTCTGATTATATTCAAATGAGTAATTTTTGCAAAGGTCCTTCAATACATTTAGTTAAATTTGCTTGAATAGTTTCAGTGAAGACGATGAAAAGGATGGTTTCCTAATACCGGGCTTCAATGTTAAACTATGTTCTGCACTGGAGGCCATGTTTTTTGTCGGATCCAAACGAAATGAGCAATTGTTGTAAAGTACCTTACGTACACCATTCCTGTAAAGTTTGTTTGAATTTGCTTCAGTGGTTTAAGAGGCGGAGATGAAAATGTGATTTTCCCATAGGGTCCAACATTAAACTATGTTCTGTGTTGGTGGCCATGTTTTCTATCAGATTGTAAGAAAATAAGCAATCTTTGTTAAAGACCTTCCATACATCACTCCTTGAAATGTTTGGTTGAATTTGCTTCCCCGGTTTCACAGGAGAAGCTGAAAATGTGATTTTCCCATAGAGTCCAATGTTAAACTATGTTCCGTGCTGGCGGCCATATTTTTTATCGGATCGGAACAAAATGAGCAATCATTGTTAAGGACCTTAAGTACATCATTCCTGTAAAGTTTGGTTGAATTTGCTTCAGCAGTTTCAGAATAGAAGATGAAAATGTGATTTTTTCCATAGGGTCCAATGTTAAACCTAAGTTCTGCTCTGGCGGCCATGTTTTTTTTTCAGATCGGAATGAAATGAGCAATCTTTGTTAAGGACCTTTAGTACATCATTTCCGTAAAGTTTGGTTGTATTTGCTTCAGCCATTTCAGAGTAGAAGATGAAAATGTGATTTTTCCCATAGGGTCCAAAGTAAAACCGAAGTTCCGCGCTAGTGGCCATGCTTTTGTAGGATCGAAAGGAAATGAGCAATTGTTGTAAAGTACCTTACGTACATCATTCCTGTAAAGTTTGTTTGAATTTGCTTCAGTGGTTTAAGAGGCGGAGATGAAAATGTGATTTACCCATAGGGTCCAACATTAAACTATGTTCTGTGTTGGTGGCCATGTTTTTTTATCAGATCAGAACGAAATGAGCAATCTTTGTTAAAGTCCTCAAGTAAATCATTCCTGTAAAGTTTGGTTGAATTTGCTTCATTGGTTTCAGAGAAGATGAAAATGTGATTTTCCCATAGGGTCCAATGTAAACTATGTTCCGTGCTGGCTTCCATTTTTTTTATCGGATCAGAACGAAATGAGCAATCTTTGTTAAGGACCTTAAGTACATCATTCATATAAAGTTTGGTTGAATTTGCTTCAGGGGTTTCAGAGGAGAAAATGAAAATGTGATTTTTCCCATAGGGTCCAATGTTAAACCTAAGTTCCGCGCTGGTGGTCATGTTTTTTATCGGATCGGAACGAAATGAGCAATCTTTGTAAAGGACCTTCCATACCTCATTCCTGTAAAGTTTGGTTGAATTTGCTTCAGTGGTTTCAGAGGAGAAGATGAAAATGTGAAAAGCTATCGGACGGACAGACGACGGACGGACGCCGGACG
Organism: Modiolus philippinarum; assembly: GCA_002080025.1. NCBI lineage: Eukaryota > Metazoa > Mollusca > Bivalvia > Mytilida > Modiolidae > Modiolus > Modiolus philippinarum. The sequence goes on along the minus strand of MJUU01042065.1, from coordinate 78,785 downwards.
ACGGACGGACGCCGGACGACGGACGCCAAGTGACGGCAATAGCTCCGCACTGACCCTTTGGGTCAGGTGAGCTAAAAATGTGATTTTTCCCATTGGGTCCAATGTTAAAGTTCCGCGCTGGCGGCCATGTTTTATATCAGATCGGAACAAAATGAGCATTCTTAGTGAAGGACCTCTAGTACATCATTCCTGTGATCAGAGGAAAAGATGAAAATGTGATTTTTTCCCATAGAGTCCAATGTTAAACCTAAGTTCCGCGCTGGCAGCCATGTTTTTATCGGATCGGAACAAAATGACCATTCTTAGTCAAAGACCTCTAGTACATCATCCCTATAAAGTTTTGTTGAATTGGCTTCAGTGGTTTCAGAGGAAAAGATGAAAATGTGATTTTTCCCATGAGTCCAATGTTAAACCTAAGTTCCGCGCTGGCGGCCATGTTTTTTTATCGGATCGGAACAAAATGAGCATTCTTAGTTAAGGACCCCTAGTACATCATTCCTGTAAAGTATTATTGAATTTGCTTCAGCGGTTTAAGAGGGAAAGATGAAAATGTGATTTTTCCCATATGGTAGGGTGCCTAAGAGACGATTTTTCCGATTTTGGGTTAACGGAATAAAACACACCTGTATTATACATGTTTGGAAAGAGGATACCATGGCGCATCGAAATGACGATGAGAGATTTTTATTTAGATGGGGTCAAAGGTCAGTTACTAAAATTTTGAAAATCTTGATGCATTTTAAAGTGAGCTTCATTTCACAGATAAAACTGCAACGAAATTCGAATATTGTTGTAAATTTTAATGGGGTAGTTCTTTAGTTTTACTTTTTATAATGATTTATCTGTTGTCTCTATTCAACAAGTTTCAAAGTTGTCATTTTGTTTTCAAGGCCCGTCATTTTGAATATTTGCACCTCCGTGATATGAGGGGTTCTTTCGAATATAAAGAACTGCACATTTCTGACTTTTATTCTTTAAGGGAAAGCTTGAATTTAATTTTAAAACGAACCGCTAAAAAATAAACTTAGTTTAGGCGAAATAAATGGTACTTTTGTTATTGATATAAATAAGTCAATTTTTCTCCCAAAACACACACTGATATAAATCTTAGTAAGACCATAACCCTATTATTATATCTGAAATGATATGGAAAAGTGATTTTAAACGTGAAAACAAACACACGTGCTTGAAAAATCAGAACACAAGCAACGTAAAATTGTTACTAGATTCCCGCTATTTAACTAGACTTAGGCTTGTCAAGTAATTTTTTCAAAGTTTTATGCAAATTTTGGCTTTTTAATTGTTGATTTCTCTTTAATGGTGGACATAAAATCCATGATTTTTGGAGCATAAGTTCAATTCGCATATGTACTTTCGTTAAAGTTGGAATTTTTCAGAAATAAAGCATAGTTATTTCGCATTCATTGAAAAATGATAATTTAGACTCAAATTTACCCCGACATTAATACCGATAAATTATAAAAATCCAGTCAAAAATAACTTGCATTCTATAATTCAAATAGATATTTCAGGTCTTGACTTTATCGTGAATACCGTTTTATTAGAATATAAGAGAGTACTACTATTTTCTATAACTTTAAAGGTACCATATCCCTAGCACTGTTTTAGGGTACACTTAATAAAGGAGAAATTAGAGAAATCGTGACCACAGTAACTTTCTACGACAGCTAAAAATTTGAAATTTAATAGTTCTATCATTTAAAACAAAAATTAGCCGTGTGTGATTCCGTTAATCCAAATTCGAAAACTAAGCGTCTTTTTAAACCTTGGGCACCCTACTAATAGGGTCAAATGTTAAACCTAAGTTCCGCGCTGGCGGCCATGTTTTTTATCGGATTGAAACGAAATGAGCAATCTTTGAAAAGGACCTTTAGTACATCATTCCTGTAAACTTTGGTTGAATTTGCTTCATTGATTTCAGAGGAGAAGATGAAAATGTGAAAAGTTTAACGGACGGACGACGGACAGGTGAGCTAATAAAAAAATAAAACTTACTTTCAGCAATCGAAGAATTCAATATTTTGACAAATTTTCCCAGATTCAAGAAACAAACTTAACTGGAATGATGTACGGAGGGTGCTTTACAAAAATTGCTCATTTCATTTCGATTTGACAATAAACATGACCACCAGCGTGGAACATAGTTTAACATTGGAGCCTATCAGAGGATCAGGCAAAAAAAAAATGGAGAACATAGCCAAACGTTAGACCTAACTGGTAAAAACATCATTTTTGGTCATGCATGGCCTTGAAGCATTTTGTCAGGTGAGCGATACAGGCTCAGTCTTTGAGCCTCTAGTTATAAAACAGGGAAATTAAAATCATTAAATAGACATATTTAAAATTATAAACCGACGTTATGCCAGTGGATGTTGGTTAAGATGACAAAGGGTTTTCATTCATGAACAAAAATAAATAAAGAAAAGCTGCAAAAATTTGAGGGTTAAACAAATGAAACAGCGATTTTGTTATTGTTTTTCATCTTTAAGTCGCAATGAGGTCTTCAACAATTATGAAACACTCATTCCTCATAGAAAGTTTAAGATGACACATAGTCTGCTTTCTGGTGTGTTGTCAATCAGTGCCTAATGTATTACAATGAAATCAGTATCTACAAAAACCGTTAGGATCATACAAATTCTTTTACTAATCAATAGTCATTTTCAAGATTGGTTTATACAAAAATACCGAAGTTACTGTAAATTTACTCTCTGCATATGGCCATTTCGACAACTAATGTCTCATCAGTGTATATAAAATCAAAACATTGGAAATCCAGAAATCGATTGATTTTCATTGATTTTCATTTTTAAAAATTTGTTCTATCAAATGATTAAGGCAAGGACGTATATTTAGATCATTGCCCTTGATTAAGGTAATTACCGATACAAAGAATAATAGAAGTTTTGTTTCTGATAATTCAAATATTGTCTCAAATAATAGACTCGTACACCAGTGTGCTGGTCCATAATTATCGACAATATTTTTTTCGCATTTCTTCCGTTTATGCTGTACACGTGCTAGATCTTACAAATCCTACGTTACTTGTCCTCTATCAGCTTTTACACGTTTGGGGTTAATGGCCTTCCAAATGTTTTGGTTTGATCTGCACTGATGCAGGCGCGGATCCAGACAATTTGAAAAGGAAATTGCGCCGAGCGGAGCGAGGAACGAATTTTTTTGGTTTTTCTTAGTAAAACATCAGGATATTCAATAAAAAATACATGATTGTCCAAAAAAGGGGGGTTCCAACCCCCGGAACCCCCCTTGGATCCGCCAATGCTGATGAGACATAAGTTGTCGAAATGCGCATTGCAGAAAATAAATTGACGGTAACTTTGGTATTTTGTTATTTATTACCACTGGGTCGATGCCTCTGCTGGTGGACTGTTAGTTCCCGAGGGTATTCACCAACCCAGTAGTCAGTACTTCGGTACTGACCCGAAAACTGATTTTATTAAACCTTGCAATATCTAAATTTTACAAAATTTCGTTTAAAACTAAGGAGATTCTCCCCATGCATAGCTCTGTCTTTAGCTAAATTTTGGCTTTTCTATTTAGATCCTTTTGATTGTTTGTTCTCTATCAGCTTTTACACGTTTTGGGTTAATGGACTTCAAATTTTTTGGTTTGATCTGCACACTGAAGAGACATAAGTTGTCGGAATGCGCATTTGCAGAAAATAAATTGACGGTAACTTCGGTAATTTGTTATTTCTTACAAAAAAAAATCAGAAGATGTCACACAATTGTAAGACTACTTATGAAAGTAGAAATTAAAATTTGACAACAGTTGATTAGATCTGAGAGGGTCATAATATCCCTATAATATTTTAAATTCATGCTCGCCAAAAATTAATTCCAACATAAACTAATTAGGGAATGGTCTAATAACTAAAAACATTCCCAAGAAATTTAGAAATATACACAAAGGTGGATTTATTGGGTCAGATAAAAGTTTTCTGGGTTCTGATATATAAAATCAAGATGCAGCCATTGGTTGGATCCCCGAACACTGTAAAAAACAAAAATCATTATTCTTTAAGTCCACCAAAAAAGTGCTTTTTTGTAAGTTTGTCAATAAAATGAACTCCGATCAAGATATTCATGAAATTTCACCTAAATTTACATGACGTAGTTAATAATCATTCCAAGAAAAGATGTCCTCGGATGATTGTCATGATTGTCAATGAAATGGCCTCCACCATAGCCAGTACTTCTTATCCAGGCATGATTATCTTTCTTCATTCTACACAACGCTGTCATGGAGGCTGACATATGGGTTGATCCAGAGGCAGAGTTCCTTTCTCCGGTAGACGAAATGATCTTTTCTTGTACAACTAATTCTGACATAACATAATTTGTACCAGCACTCGATACTGTCCAAGAAAAGAAATAGATGCCATCACGAGGGGCCACAAATACTCCATCATATTTATTGTAATGGTTTCCTTCATTGATAATAACTGTATCAAATACGATAGTGGAATCAGCCGATAGAGTAAAATCCCGATGATCGATAAC
>MJUU01042065.1:42485-57388 GCA_002080025.1 Modiolus philippinarum | reverse complement strand
GGCAACTCAGAGGTTAGATACAACAGCAAAACAAAGAGTTCAAGAGCACGGCAACTCAGAGGTTAGATACAACAGCAAAACAAAGAGTTCAAGAGCATGGCAACTCAGAGATACAACATGACAAAAACAAAACAATTAAACAAGTACGTCACAAACCTAAAACACTAGAAGTGCAAACCACCACAAAAACAGGAAGTTCCAGCTGGTGCTCCGGAAGGGTAAACATGATCTGTTCCATGCCAAGCACCCGTCATACAGCCAGCAAAATAAGTTATTGAAATATCTGTTGAGTTGCGGACATTGTTAATGTCATATCTAACCCTTAGACAAAACCGATAAAATCGTTAAACAGTATCAAAGTAAAAATATGCAAAGCATCTATTTATCTTTTACTATACAAACAATTACATTAATAAAACTTTTAAATGACAATGTGATATACAAAACAGCAAAGAACACAAAAGCACTAACAGTGTGAACATCCACTCTAAAACACGGAATACCATCAGGTGGTCCGGAAGGGTAAGCATGATCTGCCACACAAGTTACACCCGTCATACTGCCAATAAAAAGTCTAGTTTTTGTCATTACGATAAAAACTCAGGATCTCATCAAAAATGCCTACTCTCATTTGTGAAATAGAAACATAACGATCTATCAAATCCCGACAACGTACGTAACCTTTCTGTAATCATGACAATTTCAACATAGGTTCAACATTGGTGTACAAGTTAATAAGACATAAGAAGTCATTTTTATAAGCATTTTCGGCTCTGCAACTGTGTTCGGTAATTTTGGTATTACCCCATTCGCTCTGTTGACCAAATCATGCAAACTACAGGGCCGACAATAGCGAATAGGTTGTGAATTGTAGACGTTATATGCCTTATATGCCGGGGATGTAGGAATATCACTGCAAAAAGGGCCGTTCCTTATTGGAAAGTTGAAATCATCACGCTTGTTGAAAATTTTTGTTTTCAGACATCCAGAGTTATAAATATTGAGGTATAAGCGAAGGTATGAAGATTCTTTTAAATTTTGAGTTCATTCGGGTATAAAACTGGAGGTAACCCGTAAATCGAGGACTGTTCAATGAAAGAACATCGTCTTTGCAACGGAAGCTGAAATTACAGGACTTGGTTAGCTTTTCGTCTGTTTTTCTGAACTAGTCCTTGTATGAACCTGGCTAAAAGTGGCGCACAGTAAGTCCTATGTAACTCTATTGGCTACTGGAACGCTTTTCCTCAAATTTCAACAAATATGATATCAATAAAAAATTAAAGCATTGCGATGACATTCTCCTCTTTATACCTTTTGTTAGAATAAGCGCTATGATTCACAAAAATAAGCATTAAATTTGCCTAGCACCAAACGTAAATATCTTTTATCACCTTTTTACTGATTTAAATCCGGAAGTAGTAATCATGTGGGGAAATAATATAATATAAAGTGTAGAAAAGTGAAATGTATGGACACTGTTGCATGGTTAAGTTCAGCTGAAGATAACTTTTCTAACAAAATAATTTTTCTAACAAATGTTTAGCGTTATTTTAGAATCCATTTACATTTTTGGTGAATGGACTTCCAAATGTTTTGGTTTTATCTGCACTGATGAGACATAAGTAGTCGAAATGCGCATATGCAGAAAATAAATTTACTGTAACTTCGGTATTTTGTTATTTACAAACAAAGGATAACAGTAAACACCTACAATGGCCGAAAACTACAATCACATGCCACAATTCACCAGCGAACTGCACTAGAAAAACAATAATGAAGACAAGAGAAAAACATAAACAACGATAGGAACTCGGGATAGCCGGACTTGGTACCGGCACTAGCAAAAGCCAGTGGTAGGGTTAAACCGGTTTATGGGTATCCCAACCTCCCCTTTCTCTATCCCGTTTCCCTATAGTATAATAAACATACGAATAAAACCCACTACAGGTAGACTACTAACTCTATGACCACTATCTTGGAAAAGAAAAGCATACGACAAAACGTAATTTTAAAAGATGCGTCAAAGAGTGATCGCCGCTAAACTGCCGGCTAGCTCAAGGAACATAGTCTGCTGGTAAAACACTGTGGCACTACTGAAGAAAAATCAAACTGTCTCTCCCTACTTAGTGAGTACCCTTTCGGGTAATAACAAAATAACGAACAGAATTAGCAACAGCCAAAGTCCATGAGGCAAAAAGACAGAGCAGGTGGAAAACCGCCGGAAAAAAATGTCGATCGAAATGGTCCCGACTTGGTACTGGTATTTCAAAAGAAATGGTGGGTTAAACCATTTTTATGGCACTAAACCTCCCCTTCCATTGAGGTAATGTCGGGTAGCAACTGTATAAAATGTAGCTTTTGGCCAATTTTGACTGTAGTAGGAAATGAAGCCAGGGGATTGGGAAAAAAAGATTTGGAAACGGAATAGCGAAAGGGGAGGTTTGGGTAACCATAAACCGGTTTAACCCTACCGCTAGCTGTTGCTAGTGCCGGTACCAAGTCCGACTATCCCGAGTTCCTATCGTTGTCATTGTTTGTCTTTTGTCATTTTTAGCTCACCTGACCCGAAGGGTCATGTGAGCTATTGCCATCACTTGGCGTCCGTCGTCCGTCCGTCGTAAACTTTTTCAAAAATCTTCTCTGAAACCGCTGAACCAATTTTAACCAAACTTACCTCTTTCAAAATTATATCCGATGAGTCCGAGGACCAAACAACATGGCTGCCGTTACTAAAAATAGCACATAGGGGTAAATTGCTGTTTTTGGCAAATAACTCGTAAAACCGTTACAGATATCAAAAATCTGACATGGAGTAAAAGTGATCAGCATGGCAAGATCTACCCGCCCTGCAATTTTGAAGAAAATCTGATTACCAGTTTTGGAGTTATTGCCCTTCTTCCGGAAATTTTTCAAAATTTTAATATATTTTATTTTTTATCAAAGAAACTATAGCAGTTAGAGGTCAACTTTAATTGCAAAAATGTTCAGCATATCAAGATCTACCCACCCTGAAATTTTGGAGAAAATCCAAAAACCCTTGTAGGAGTTATTGCCCTTTTTTCACAGAATGTTCAAAATTTTCATATTTTTCATCTTTTATTTCCAAGACTATAGAAGATGAAGGTTAAGGTGTCTCAGTGGTATTATTCCGCCATTTTTGTCTAATAATTATTCATTTGGGTTTCATTCATTAAGAAATTTAACAAAATAATTATTTAGAATGAAAAGAAAGTTCAAATGTATTTAAAATTTATATTCCTAATCATTTTTATAACATTTTCGTTACAAAAACGTGAGCTAAAACACATGAGCTTTAAATCTATTGCTTGATTATGAGAACACAGAAATTATTCAAGGGAGATAATTTGATAAAATAATTTAACAAGGATATCACTAGAGAAATTAACATTTTGCAATTTTTCTCTCTTATTTCAACGGTGACCCCTAATTTTTATTTTTTATATGTATACTACATAATAATAATTAAACACATGCAAAGTATGAAAAAAATCTATAATAGATTTTTCAAACTATAGTCTCATATAATCATTTTCCCTATCATTTCTATGTAAAATCCCGAAATTTTCAATTTCAGATTTTGCGCTTAAATGCACGGTGACCCCCAAATTTTATTTTACATTTTGAACAATAATACAATTATGTTTCTACACAGAAAATTTCACAAAATTCTATAATAGGAAATTAATACCATGCAGACACCTTAAGTGTAAATTGATAAAATGTTTGCCATGCTGTGGTGACTTCAAAAGTGGTGTTGAAAATTGATCGTTGACCGCCATTTTCAAAATGGCTGCCAAAAAAAGGCGGGAAAATTCAACATCGTTCAATTTTAATAAAATTTGGTTTCCAAATAGATATTGATGTTGCGACTTCAAAACCAGTGTTAAAAATTGTTTGTTGACAGCCATTTTCAAAATGGCCGCCAAGAAAGGCGGGAAAAATCAACGTTGTCCGATTTCAATGAAATTTGGTTTCCAAATAGGTATTGATGCGGCAACTTCAAAACTGATGTTAAAAATTGTTCGTTGAATGCCGTTTTCAAAATGACCGCCAAGAAAGGCAGGAAAATTCAACATTGTCCAATTTTAATGAAATTTGATTTCCAAATAGATATTGATGTTGTGACTTCAGAACTGATGTTGAAAATTGTCATTGCCCGCCATTTACAAAATGATGTTTTGACTTCAAAACTGGTGTCGAAAGTGGTCCTTAGGAAGAATGTTTTTTGTCAAAAAAGCCAAACAAAGAAATATACTAAAACATGATCAGACTTTTAAATACAGTTATAGATATTGGTGGTATTCCAGCTACCAAAGTTTGAGAGACTAAGTTCAACTGTATTTCTATACAATGTAAGCTTGATTGTCGTATTGTGCTTCATAGTTTTCTTCGCAAAATAAGAAATATGTTTAAACTAGATTATAAAGGGGAACCCCTGCCAAAATTTTTTAATGGTACTTGGAATGTTTTGATTTCAGCAATATGCATTATCTGAATTATAAGGGGAACCCCTGCCCAATTTTTTTTTTTGAATGATTGTCTGAAATTGGTTGTAATGGAAGTGGGGCTTTAAATTACTGTGGAAACTGCTGAATCTACTTGCCCAATTGGAACCATACTTGGTGTCAACTGTCCATAGTCGGTACCTATCGAAGAAATTGTGTCTGGTAAGTCTGATTTTCTCCTTTGAAAATGAGACACTTTAACATTGGGTCAATTTGGGCTGCAGTTTATGCCAGTCATGGACCAGGTGAGCTATACAGGCTCTTGAGAGCCTCTAGTTTGTTTTTCTTGTGCAGTTCCCTGGTGGATAGTGGCATGTGATTGTAATGTTCGGCCATTGTATGTGTTTCTTGTTATCTTTTCTTCATTAATTTATTGTACTCCTTGTAGAGCCAGGATTGTGTTGTTCGTTGTTTTCCTCACTTTTGTGGTATATTTTCTTCCAAATATATTGATTTGATCTGCACTTAAGAAACATAAGTTGATGAAATGGCCATATGCAGAGACTAAAGTTTTAGTAACTTCCGTATTTTATTATTCATTACCGATGTGCCACTGTCAGTCCTCGAGGGTATTCCACGCGTTAGTAATCAGCATTTCGGTGCTGACCCTATAACAGATTTTTCTGGAAACTTGCAATATGTAAATTGGAGAAAAAGTGATGAAAACTAAGGAGTACCCCATCTTGCATAGCTCTGTCTTTTGCTGTGTTGGCCTTTCTTTTAGATCTTTTTGGTTATTTGTGCTCTATAAGATTTTATAAATTTTGGTGTTTGATCCTCCATATATTTGATTTGATCTGCATTGAATAAACATAAATTGTCGAAATGGCCATACACAGAAGTAAATTTACAGGAACTCTGTCATTTTATTATTTACATCGATACCAAAGGAAGACATAACACTATGTTTTTGATTGCTAAGGATATTGAGGAGAGTTTGTAAGTAGGGTTGTCAAATAAATGGACAATCCCCATCTCCTACACTAAGCAGTCAATGTAATACCTTTTTCAGATAAATGTGTTGTTTTTATGGGCTTTGTCATGCAGCGGGTACGATGACAAAACTTGGAATCTTCAAATATGCTTTCTGAATTGGGCTTATGTTGGTCTCAAGGCGCTCCATTCGAGATATAATCAGTTAGCAATGAAGGGATATAAATGCACATGCGGCAAAGTCTCTGCAAATACACATGGAAAACAAAGCGATGGAACAACGCTTTTATTGTTGTTCTTCAATTTGAAGTCACTATGAGGCCTTAAATAATGAGCTTTACTCATACCCCATATTAAGTCCAAGACGGACCTAGCATCGGTTTAAGTGGATGTTTTGGACCTTTTTTGAACAAATCTCTAAGTTTTGATCATCAATATTTTTGTTGACGTTATTAGAGGCTGTGTTTTTCAACAGACAATATGGATTCCAATTTTAATTGTGTGCCTCTTTAAGCTGACCTTTTCCATTACTCTTGTAATGCCAAGCAAATACCGAACACAGAGAAATTAAAATATTTAGCACAGTCCTTCAATATCAGCTACTTTCTATTAATAATAAGAAATTGAAGTAATAATTATATCAGACTATCCCAATGTGCTTGACACACTAAACGGTTTGACAGATATCGTATATTGAGCAGGACATGTTTTCCTTTCAACAGCACCTTCTGTCACAATGGGAGTTGCAATGCAATTGCCTTTGTTTCGAATACAGTATTTGTAACTGCCTCATGCCTTTGGTTTTTTTTTGTATTCTAGATTTTGCAATGTTTCTGTGCTTTGATTTTTATAAATCTGTTGAGGTTGAGGTCCAGGGTTATAGCGTGACCAGCAGAAGCACACATAAATGGGGTAAGAATATAAGTAAGAAACCACCAATTCAATTCTGTAATATTTACAACTGAATTTCCCTATATTCAAATATGTCTGGACAATTTATCTCAAGTTTAGCCAGTATGAAACCATCTCGTCAACATCCTATCAAAATTTCAGCATAATTTTAAAGCTTTCCAAGTGAGTTCCGAAGGTGGGAAAAACCCCATCTATAAATATACCTTATCACAACTGAAATTTGCGCATTCATAGTATACCGGAAAAGCCTTATGATAAGTATTCAAAGGATCACTCTAATCATTTAACTTTGGTCTCAAAATAAGCCCGATACATCAATGTTTAAAGAGGTGTATAATTTATTTCATTATGTCATTAAAGAAAGAATTCAAATTCATATTTGATTCCAAAAGGACTACTTTCTCATATGTTCTCCGAAAGATTTTACTCATGTTTCGGTATATGGACTTCCAAATGTTTTGATTATATCTGCACTGAAGACACACAAGTTGGCATATCTGGAACTTTTTGTTTTTTGTACTATTAATAATTTTCCAATATTCTTATGGATTTGTTGATTTTAAATTTTGAATCTTACTACGGATTGTTATCTGTGTTTGCGAATACTGTTATCCATAGTTCTCTTATACATTTTCGCCAGTCTTTTTGTTTCATTGTGTAACTGTGGAGAGAATCTTTTCGATTAACATATAAATAACAAAATACCGAAGTTACTGTAAATCTAATTTCTGCATATGCACATTATGACAACTTGTGTGTCTTCAGTGCAGATATAATCAAAACTTAAACGAGAATAAGGTAGATGACAGTGAGGAACAACTTTTTGGTAATAATGTGACGCATTTAAACAATATTGTCAATGCTGAAATAACCAGTGAAGAAATTGAGAAGGCAATAAAAAAGATGAAAAATAACAAGTCTTCTGGTGATGATAAAATTATAAATGAATATTTGAAAAACTCATTTACTGTTTTATCAGAACTATATGTGAAGCTTTTCAATTTGATTTTTGATACAGGTATTATACCTGAACAGTGGTTATGGGGGATATTATTCCAATATACAAAAACAAAGGGGATAAACAAGATCCGAAAAATTGCAGACCTATAACGTTGATTAGCTGTTTTGGTAAACTTTTCACCTCTATTTTAAATATAATAGACTAAATAATTTTTCAGATGAGTATAGTGTGATATGTGAAAATCAAGGGGGGTTTAGAAAAGGTTATTCAACCATAGATAATATGTTTGTGTTATATTCTTTAATAAATATTATGAAACATAAAAAGAAAAAAACTATTTTGCGCCTTTATTGATTTTGCAAAAGCCTTTGTCACTGTGTGGAGAAATGATTAATGGCAAAAATTATTGCTAAATGATATTGACGGGAAAATGTATTCAGTTATATTTAATATATATAGCGGAATAAAATCTCGTATTTCATATAAAGGAGAAAAACTGACTATTTTCCTTGTAATATAGGAGTGAGACAAGTGGAAAATTTATCTCCATTTCTTTTTGCCATATATTTGAATGACTTGGAATCATTTTTTAACACGAAAGGTATCAAAGGTTTAGATACTCTTCAAATGAAATTGAAGCACAGATTAATACTTATTTTAAGCTCTACATTTTACTCTACGCGGATGATACTGTTTTATTTCCTGAGACTAAAGAAGATCTTCAGTTGCAGTTAAACGTATTTTCCGAATGTTGTAATATGTGGAAATTAAAAGTTAACGAAAATAAGACCAAAATCGTTATTTTTGGTAATGGCAGAATGCCAATCATTAATTTTGAATTTAAATATAACAGAATAATTTTAGAAATTGTCAAAGATTTGCAATATCTTGGCATTTGTTTTTCTAGAACTGGTAGCTTTGCACTTGCAAAAAAAAACAACTTGTAAATAAAGCATACAAAGCAATGTATGAAGTCATAAAAAGGGAAGATTACATAACCTTTCAATTAGTTGTCAGTATGATCTGTTGATAAAATTGTTAAACCGATTTTGTTATATGGATGTGAGATCTGGGGTTTTAGTAATATTGATATTATTGAAAAAGTACATTTGAAATTCTGCAAATTTTTGTTAAATCTAAAAAAAAAAAACAACTCCGAATTTTATGGTTTATGGAGAGTTAGGTACCTATCCTTTGTCAATCTGTATAAAACAACGTATGTTAAATTTTTGGGCCAATATTGTTAACAGTAAAGATTGTAATCTAACACATATTTTTTATAATTATTTGTATACTAAGAATATAAGTGGTAATTATAATAATGAATGGATATTGTATATTAAGAATATTTTAAACAATTGTTGTTTTTCTAATATATGGCAACAAAAGGGTAATTTTGATGTAAAATGGTTCAAACAGAGTATTACATGTAAACAAAGATTATGCGATCAATTCCAACAAACGTGGAGGTCAGATATAGAAAACTCATCTCAGGGCATTTGTTACAAATAAATTAAAGAAAATTTAGAATTTGAAAAAGTATCTTGATTTATTGTCAGATAAGGATAGGATTATACTATGTAGATTCAGAACTGGTAATCATAGATTACCAATAGAAACAGGTAGATGGCAAGGAACAGACAGAGCCGAGAGATTTTGTATTAACTGTAACTGTAACAAATTAGGGGATGAATTTCATTTTATATTAAATTGTAGAAGTTTTCTAGCTCAAAGAAAATTATTTTTGAAAAAATATTATTTGAGCAGAGTTAATACTTTGAAGTTCAAGTCACTTTTTCAGTCAAAAAATTTACAAGTTTTGAAAAATTTGCAAATTTATCAAGCATATAAAGTTATAATAGCTATATCTATTTATTTATTATGCGCAATGTTTATTTGTATGTTGTTATGTGTATTGTCTTTCTTTGTACCATGTAAATTGGTTTTAAAGAAATAAAGAATCTGAATCTATGTTCTAAACTCTGATGGTTTGACACGTGGTTTTGAAAGTCATCAATCAAGACGCAATACCCGTTTGAGATTGAAGATGCTGGCTGCAAAAGGTTTTGTGTAACTTCAAGATGAAGGTTCTACCATGTATTTGTAGAAACTTTGTCTCATTTGCATTTTTCTCCATATCCCAACATTATTTATTGTACAAATATAAAATGTCAGAGGGATGTTTTGGTCTTTAAATTATGGGGTCATCTTCTTTGTCTAAAAATATTCACAAGATTGATGGCATCAAAGCTTTCGTCTGTAAATTTAAGTTTCAAGAATGTAAGATCTTGTTCGTTAGCAGATGTGCTAACAGATAGCTATATAAATAGTCTGTGATTTGTAATATCAAGTACATTTGCGATACATCTATCACGAGAGGAATTCAAACAAATTATATAAAAATGAATGTATTTTTGGGTAAAGAGTACAGCCTTGTGTGTAGTTGATGAATACCATCGGTTGATTCATTTATGAAAGTGCAAATGTGTGGCAGTGTCATGTCAATGACTGTGTTGATGACTTTGGCTTCCATTCCATGGAGATCTCGGCTCATTGCGCACGTGCCAAATTTCTTACAATCTTTTTATATTGTCATTTCAATTATAAGATATACCCGTTCCAAGTTCTCTAATCCAGTATTCTTCTCGCTGTTGGATTGTTAGTATGGTGATATATTTTCATGTTGACCATCGAATAGTCCGGTTGATTGAAGTGCATGGGTGTAGACATGCTGCGTATTGTTGTCTATGACTTTGCAGCAATGTCAAGCTATCATTATGCATAGGGTACAGTATATACCATACACCAGGTCATTATTTGTCCTGGTAGTGCAAGTGTTACCGGTTAAATCACAAGGTTAGGCTAGTTAAATGTTAAAATAATTCTATAAATACTATAAATATAACGAGCCTAGCCCCGTGGGTTAAATGGCTGTGTAGGCTACTTAATATGACGTTCTAAGTATAGTAAAAAATGCAAATCAGGATATATCCCATGTATCTTTATACCGAATATGTCCTACTCATTAATATGCTTCGAGTTGGGTGAGCTTTGAAGTATTGTAAGTCACAGTGAACATTCCTTTTATGTATAGTGTTTCTAGAGAGCTTATGCATAGATACGAACAATTAATTCAAATATGGTCAGATATCCAGACATAATGATTGAGCTGTGAATTAAAAAAAAACTTCACCTATCTTTCGGGCTACATATATATCCTGTAAAACAAATTCTGTGTTTTGATAATTGATATACAATATTGTAGACAATAAAAGATGCGCCAAGAGCTTATAATACGCTACTCCCCTCTTTAATGCAAACCGATTGAATGATTTTTGAAACTAAAACTCCATCTAATCAAACTTGATAATAGATGCAAGTCATATTTTAACTTGTATAAAACCTTGCTGGAAGGATAACAAAAAAGGTATACAGGAGCACCTCAAGACACATTTACTGTGTAGAAAAGGGCGGGACACAACCACAGGGTCAATCAATTAATTTTATCATAAGTAATAAATATTTATGGTTTAGGGTGGGGATCTTTTTTTCAGGATAATATACTATTCTTAAATTGGTGACTGTCAGTCATTAAATTATACAACTGTTGAGCCCTTAAGTGTAATCCTTACCTTAATTGTAATCCGATTACACTTAAGGTTAAGGACCACCCTTCAACGTAATCCCGGTTACATTTACGGTTTCAGGACCTCCCTTAATTGTAACCGATTACAATTAAGGGAGATAGTGTACATATGCCTGCAGTACCTACCGTAATTGTAATCCCTCGGAATTAGTTTACAATTTGCAGCGCATATAAGATAAGAAAACGTGTTCCGCCATAGCATGATTATGAGTCATATTTGTTTTAAATAGCCATTGTTACCATGGAAACAAAAAGGGCGGAAAAAAGTGCTTTATCACAGATCAATTTGAGCTTCGTTCTTGCACACTATATTTTTTACGAAACAGTATACATTTTGACTTACAAAATTGATTAAAGACGACAATTTCCAGTTTTTTTTTTTTTTTAAAGCTTTGCAGTAATTGATTTCTTATTTGGCAGATGAGTCAAGAAGCGTGAGTAACAGAATTTTTTCCAACAAACGTTTTTCAACTTTTGCATTTATTTGTCTGATATTTCAAGTTAGTAATTAAGTTACCATATCAAGTTGGGTTAGGTTCCGGATCACTTATGCTTAACTGAGTGATGGACCTTGGAAAATTCTGGACGCTTTAGTCCGCCTGACCCAAAGGGTCAGTTGAAGATATAACCATCACTTGGCATTCGTTATCTGTGCGGTAAACCCGTCCATCGTCTGATAGCCTTAAATAATTCATCATCTCATCTGAAACCGCTATGGATATTTTCTCTGAAAACCACTAACGCAAATTTAAGCAAACTGTACAGGAATTATGATTGGGAGGTCGTCTTTTGCGCAAATTGATCGTGTCATTCTGATATGACTAAGAATGTGGCCTCTAGCGCGAAACATAGTTAAATATTGGATCATCATTTTCATCATTTGCTCTGAAAATATTGAAGTAAATTTAACTAAACTGTTTCCAAATGATGTAATGAAGGTCCTTAATAAAGATTGCTCAGTTCGTTATGATCCAAAAAGTATACGGGAAAACACTCTTATCATCTGGAGCAAATATAACTAAACCGTTGGCACTGGGGTTGAAGTGAGACGCGAGAGTTTCCTTATTAGTTACGTAAATGGTATTTAATTTGTAGGGATTCAACTCGATTAAGTTCTTTATTTACGTCAATGTGCACCTTACTGCAGTAATTTTGTTATAATATATCGAATCGGATCTGACAAACACTGAAATGCCAGCTTTACATTAGATACTATGGGAAAACATCATTTCATTTAGCAGCATAAGACGTTGCATTTTGTCATTTAAAAACGATACAGACCCAGTCCCTGAGCCTTTAAATTATATATCAGTGAAAATATTGATTTGACGTCTTATTCATTGGTCTATTTATTGGTCTACCATGCTAAATTGCAGTCAGTTTTAACTTTAGAAAAGATAACACATTGGCGGATCCAAAAGGGGTGGGGGGAGGGGGGGGGTTCCAGGAGGTTGGAACATCCCTTCTTTTGGACAACCATGTATTTTTTAATGAATATCCTGATGTTTTACTAAGAAATACCCCAAAAATTTTCGATATTTTTTCTTTAATTTTCTAATCGGAACCACCCCTTTTCAAATTGTCTGGATCCGCGCCTGATAACAGGAAACACTTATACATTGTCCGAAAATTACAATCACATGCCACATGTTATTGTACTTATATTAACAATGAAAGGATATGGTGTAAATGTAGAAATACATAATTAAACCAAGCATGAAACAACGCTTTTATTGTTGTTGTTCATTTGGAGTTACTATGAGGTATTCAGCAATGAACTATGCTCATACCTCACAGCAAGTTCAAGACCGTCCCTAGCACCGGTTTGAGCGGAATTTATTGTTAAATGTCGGTCATGTGCGGGGTTGTCATCAAACACAAAATTAACTGACAAAGTGCTCTTACAACAGCTGTCATCCGTTGCCCGACAAAAAGACTCATATGATTTTGATATTATTAAAGACGCAGTTGCCAATTATTGTTTAAAATGGTGCAAACGAGAAAGTGCAGACAAACGCGCACTCGATATGTTCAAAGATAGAAATATTACAAAAGTCATCAACAGAATAAATTTTTATAAAGATAATTATAAAGAGTCACCGCCTAAGCTGTCTGTAAACAGAATTAAGTTAAAATTAAGAGATCTTAGCAATAAATATGTATTTGTACCAGTCGATTAAGCGCCCAACAACTTTTCCATTATTTTAAAGAAATATTATATTGATGTCCAACAAAATGAATTGGCAAAGTCTGAAACTTTCGAACGTGCTAATTTTGACAAAAAAAAACATTAACCAAACAGCACTGCAGCGATACAGATATGCTCCAAGTTAAACCTGAAGATAACACCTTGCCTACTATGTACTAGGTTCCCAAGCTTCACAAAAATTCTTACAAACATCGTTTTATTTCGGTACCGAGTAACTGTTCTGATACTAATTTATCCATCCATTTAACAAGTGCATTTACCTGTATTAACAATTAGTTATCAAATACTGTGAAAAAACTGATCAAAACTCTTGTGTTAATACTTTTGGAGTTTAAAAAATTCCATCGAAGTTTTAGATAAACTAAAATCAATACAAAGACCGGTTTCGTCTTTTGACAGTTATGGTTTTTCTACACTTTATACAAACCCTTCCACATCAATTGATTAAATCTAAATAGGGACAACTTATTAAAGCTTTCAAATTTTCTGGTATACAATTCATTTGTTGTAATAAAAAGCAAGGATTCTTCTCTAACATCACTTACAAAAATCATTACTCTTGGACATGCGATGACATGATTAAGGCACTGAATCTTTTGCTAGACAACATTTTTGTTCGTTTCGGCAACATCGTCTATCAACAGGTCATTGGAATTCCCATAGGTACAAACTGTGCACCTCTCATTGCAGATCTTTTCCTGTTCTGTTACGAACGGGACTTTATGAAAAAACTACAGGATGGAACCATACAAAACAGTGATCAGCTTATTTCACTTTTCAACGATAATAGCAGGTATATCGACGATATCCTTACTATTGACAATCCCCAGTATTTAGACTATGTCAACCTCATTTACCCACAAGAACTGAAACTTAATAAAGCAAACAATGCTTCTAAATACTGCCCATTTCTCGATCAAACTATCATCATTGACTCTGGAAAAATTAAAACTAAAATTCATGATAGAAGGGATGATTTTGATTTCATTATTACTAATTTCCCTTTTCATGATGGCGATGTTCCTGCAGCACCATCATACGGGGTGCATATATATCTCAACTGGTACGATTCGCACGCGTCTGATCTACTCTTGACGACTTTAATGAACGTAACCTTACTATCACATCCAAACTATTACAACAGGGTTACATATTTCACAGATTGATAAACACATTTAAGAAGTTTTATAGAAGAAATAAACATTTGGTATCTAAATATAATGCGACTCGGAAACCGCTTATTTCTTGAGGCATTTCTCACCCTCGTTTTTACGGAAATGTTGTTAAAAATATCTTCACAAAATAATAAAAAAATCCAGAAAAACTGGTACGTAACTTACATTCTTTACGTAATAGGGGATATTGACCGGACATTCTTCATGATTCCGTTAAATTGGCTTTTGGATCCAATGACCTGAAGATTTTACAATTATACTGGCCTCTCATTGATACTGCCGATGTCTACTGAAATCCATGATGATTCTTTTTCAAACCCTTCGGGAAGGTTTGAATTTGATTATTATTCCGTAGTTCGACAGTGTTTTACCAGCGGACTAGGCTCCTTGAGCTAGCCGGCAGTTTAGCGGCGAGCACTCCTCGACCCATCTTTCTAAATTACTATTTGTCTATTCTTTCCTTTTCAAGATTGTGGTCTTAGAGTTAGTGGTCTACTTGTATTGGGTTTTATTTGTATGTTTATTATACTATAGGGAAACG
>MJUU01042065.1:269-35723 GCA_002080025.1 Modiolus philippinarum | reverse complement strand
TTGTTAATACCTTAGTTTGTTTTTATTGACATTGTTTAAATGTAAAGCCATGTTATAGTGCACCTCGGTACATTTGCCAACCCGCTTAATTTTTTTTAAAACATTTTTTCAGAATAAATATTCCCCATACTAAAGCCTAACCTATTTATAACGCCAAAATGGATGGACACAAAGTGGCATTACAAAATTTAAATGATCAATCAATTACGAATTGTGTACTGGTATAACGAAAAAGCAAAAACAAAAGATATAAAAGCGTTTTAATCTACTTGTAATTAACTATAAACGTTACCGTAAATTTAGTGTCTACACTTACACATTGACACCTTCTGTTACTCCAGTGCTGATCCAATTAAGACATTTGGAGGATCAATTTTCGAAAAAAAAGATTAAAAAGTGTTGTTACAGAAAAGGTTAAAAAATATTGTAAAGAAAATCGGTTTTCGGTCAGTGCCAAATTGCTTGAACACAGGGTTGACGAATACTTACGAGGACCTACAGTCTACCAGTAGTTATAAGGACCAAGTAGTGCTACATATTTAAATTAAGTTTTTGCAGAACTTGCTACGCTTAAGTAAAAGATTTGGACAGGTTCTACATGTAATACGTTCTTGGAGTAGTAATTCTACAGTTTTTTTTTCACATTGACAGTTTTCTTTTTCTGTATACAGTGTCGTAATGGTCCTGGCCACCTTTTAGCATTTTTTTTTCAGCCTTTTTGCCATTAACTTCTGATGTTGGAGATGATATGAATGCGTTTACGTAATAATTCCACAGAAATTATTGCAAATAATAAATAACAAAATACTTTTTTTTGTAAATTTACTTTCTGCATATGGCCCCTTTGACTAATATGTCTCTCCAGTGCAAATAAAAAATCTAAGTATTGGAAATCCAGAAATCGAAAGATGCATAAAAGCTGACAGAGAACAAATAATCAAAAGGAACGAAATTGAAAGCCAAAATCGTCTAAGTACACAGCTTTGTATGAAGTAGATACTCTATAGTTTTAAATCAAAATTTTCTTATTTAAATATTATAAGTTTCCAAATTAAATCGGTTTTCGGGCAAGCACCAAGTACTAAGCTTCTGGGTTGGTGAATACTTTAACAGTCCACTAACGCTGGCATCGACTCAGTTGTAATAAATAAAAAAATACCGAAGTTATTGTAAATGTTCTTCCTGCATATGACCAATTCAACAACTTACGTTTCTTCAGTGTAGATAAAACAAAATATTGGAACTAGAAAGATGTATAAAAGCTGATATAGAATAAACAAGTGAAAAGGATCTAAAATTGAAAGCCGAAATCTTCTAAGGAAACAGCTTTGCATGAGGGATATACTACTAAGTTTTAACCAAAATTTCCTAGTTTAGATATTGCATAACATTGAAATGCCAAATTACGACGATTTTTAAAGGCTGTGGGACGTAAGTCCCTTACGACAAATAACACTAAGCAAAATACATTTTTGTACCACTACATGGCATTTTAAAAGAAAAGAACTATTCAGAACCAATCCAAGCAAAACTTTTTCAATATGCCCGTTGCATATTCAGATGTTAAAATAATTGATTTTTTTACATTTTCATTCTGATATATTTTTTATTTGGTCTGTGTCTGACATACAGTTGTAATTATAGATAATTGTTAATGATTGTTTTAAATATAATATGAATTTTACACGTGGTGTTTCGGATCTCAGTTTAAATCCTTGAGACTAAGGTCGTTCATCCTCATCAGCTGCTCTGCCCTGATTAAATAATTTTGAATTATGTATAATTGTTCTAGTTTATTATACCACTTTCAGCCATTTGTATCAAATGTGATATTGTTATAGAGCAGGACACCCTGTGAAACTGCAAATATACTAATTTTCTTTTTAATGTGTTCTTTTCACATTGCTAAAGTTTCGACATTTTTGCCGATGCAAGCACGTCTTTTAAATTCTTATGTTTTCTATATGCGAGAATAGGTGGTCTAGGGAATAATTGTTTGGCCGCAGCATCATTTTCAATTAAGTGTCAATGCTTCCTGATACATCTTCCAATACGTTTAAATATTGGATTATATTTTGTAGCAAAAACTAAAGGTGGTGATTTAAATTTGTTCTTTTCTTTATATTGTAATGTGCTTTTTCTGTTCTTCCCTAACGCTTTCTTAAATATAGGATTTAGATAATTTTGAGTGTATCCTCTTTTTGTTAATTTTGTCTTAAACAGTTCTATTTGTGTATTTAAATCTTCTTTGTTATTTGAAGATCTAATGAATCACCAACAATGAAACCTTTGAATACAGACGAGGGATGAGCAGACGATTTTTCAAGATATTGAAAATTATCTGTAGGTTTGCGGAACAGTTTTACGTCAAGTATTTCTTCTGTCATAAATCTGTTTCCTTTGAATACCAAGATATCTAGAAATTGCATTTGTTTATCCGAGGTATTATATGTAAATTTTAGGAGTGGATGAATATTATTTGAAATATGGAAGAATCCTTGGAGGGTTTCTTCTGTTCCATCATACAAAATAAATCCATCATCACGATATACAGACATCATTAAAATTTTGTTTGCATGTGGAAATTGTCTTAATATATCAGAAATGATTTCAAACATTCTAAGGTCAGTAAGTGATGGGCTCATGGGTGCTCCCATTGCTACAACAACTTTTTGTCTATAAATGTTTCCGTTGAATTCAAACTCGTTATTTTCTAATACAATTTTAAGCAGTGATAGCATTTCCGCTTTGGGTGGAAGCGGTAATGAAGTATTATATTGTGCTATTTTTGGCCAGGCTCTATCTACAGCTTCTATGATTTCAGTATGGTGCATATTGCTATACATACTAGTGATATCAAACGAGTTCAATAGAATCTTAGGTGGAAGCTTAGATTTTTCAAGTTTATTAATGAACGCTGTTGAGTGTTGAGTGTAAGTCCACAGTTGACTTACTACTGGTTTTATGAAGATATCTATAAATTGTCCAACTCTTTCGATTGGACTATTACATAAAGATACAATTGGACGTCCGGGGATATCAATATTAAACAGATGTGATTTGTCTGTTTCAATTTTTTGTCTGTCTTTTTCACTTAATTTGTGAATTTTTGGTAAGAAACATATTCTTCCAAGTCTTTAAATGGCTTGATTATATATGTATTTAAATGTGATATCATCAATTTTTGAAGTTTCGTGTAATTTGTTGATAATTGTGTTGATTTTTGTGTAATGTACAATATATTAGATTCCTGTAATTCCCCATAGTTGATCTGGTCATTTAATTGTTTCATTGCCATTTTGGTATATATTTCCCTGTCAAGTAAAACTAATGATGAATTTTTGTCTGCCTTTTTAATAACTATTTGTTTATTTTTTCTCAATGACTGTAGAGCTAACCTTTCGTAATTTGAAAGATTGTCATGGAACTTTGATGGAGGTAGTTTTTCCAATTCCGTTTTTGCACAGAATAAATAATTTTCGATTGCATTATTTGCCATTCCAGGGTTGTATCCAGTCTTTTGCAAAAATGGATGAAAGTTATGATTTTTTGACTAGTCATTAAAATGATATTTGTGCCTCATTTTACGTGCCAATTCATCAAAATCACGGAGCATTGATTTCTATGCATTTCTTTTAATAGGACTAGGTATAAATTTTAGTCCTTTAGCAAGAACTGTTATTTCATTATCCGTCAATGTTTTGGTAGTAAATATTTCTAGATAGGTCAAGGTGTTTTGTATTTTTGTTTCATTTCCTGTTTTCTATTTTGCTATTTTTCTTTTTTTGTTATGGTTGTATAATTTTTCTTTGTATTGCATTATTTTCCGTTTTTTGGTCTTTCGTTTCAAGTGTCTATTTCTTGCCATTTTTATACAGTGTCGGTATCCTGGTATGACCGATTCAGTGTATTTGAGTTTATCAACAGGGCGTCAATTGACAATTTGAAACGCCTAAGGATTATTTGACTCTTTTTAATTAAATAAATATTTATAGGCAATTTTTTTCCAGTTGAAACACTCTAATTTTGAGATGTTTCCCATAAAGTCATCTGATTAAATGAAATACTCTAATTTTGAGATATTTCACAACTTTAGACTTTTCAGAACAACACTGCGATCACAACTGTAAATGTCTGACTGAATGAAATACTCTGAGTTTGGGATATTTCACAAAAATAGACCATTCAATTTCGCACTGTTATTGACAATTGTAAAGAGGACCTGTATTTTTGCGTCAAACGCAAGTTCGCATTTTATAAATAAAATACGTGTCCAGAACCTATCCAAGCAAAATCAGAAGTTAACCCTGTATCCTTATAATAGATCTGCATGAAGTAACATTTATATTAAAAGCAGAAGATTTCAAGTATATTGTGCTTATTGTAATAGCATAGTAGTTATTACCATATGGTTTCTTTGAGTTTTTTCTCTAGAAAGATTCTCGTAATAAATAAGGTTCATATATTATTTCTTTTAGCAATGAAATATTTGTACTTTTAAGATAT
Organism: Modiolus philippinarum; assembly: GCA_002080025.1. NCBI lineage: Eukaryota > Metazoa > Mollusca > Bivalvia > Mytilida > Modiolidae > Modiolus > Modiolus philippinarum. Next base: position 31,217 of record MJUU01042065.1, on the reverse strand, counting down.
TGATCCAAAATCCACCCATATCAGTGAGGACCATATTAGACATTTTTACTTTTAAGATATTGATTCAAAATCCACCCATATCAGTGAGGACCATATCTCTGACCTTACATTGAATGTGTGCTATATTTTTACTTTTAAGATATTGATCCAAAATCCACCCATATCAGTGAGGACCATATCTCTGACCTTACATTGAATGGATTTTGGGTGGATTTTGGATTAATATCTTAAAAGTAAGAAACCTTATGGTAATAACTACTATGCTATTACAATAAGCACAATATACTTGAAATCTTCTGCTTTTAATATAAATGTTACTTCATGCAGATTTATTTTAAGGATACAGGGTAAACTTCTGATTTTGCTTGGATAGGTTCTGGACATGTATTTTAATTATAATGCCAAATTACGACGATTTTTAAAGGCTGTGGGACGTAAGTCCCTCACGACACATAACACTAAGCAAAATACATTTTTTGTACCACTACATGGCAAATTTGATCAAAACATGCAATGACTGTTGATAAGTTGTCACACCAATAATATTCCGATGTGGTCCTAGACATTTTAGCTTAGATAACCAATATAAAAAGTACAAAGCTATGAATACATAATACATGGTGCCAGTTGCGATAAAAAAATTAGCGTTTTCTATTCAAGTAGAGGAACATTTATTCAAGAATAATGACCAATCCCAATCGTCATGAGAGAAAATTTTCCCATTTTGTACTACTGTTCCAAAATTATCAAATAAAACTTAGAATAAAACATGTAAACTTAGTTACAGACAGAACAGAAATATCATCACAATTTAATTGACATTCATATAACAAAAATTTATAAAAAATAAGCATTTATAAATTGCAGACATGGTGCATCGGTGTTGGTCTGACAGCTTCTTGCAGTCTCTTCTTTCAGGGATCATAAACAACGGGCATGATAATGTACAGAAGCAGGTCTACTTCTTTAACAAATTTATAGCATTAACAGATGACAGTTTTTCAGCTCGTTTGAAATCTTTGTAACAACTGAAGATTTCGCCTCATAGCACTATGACTGTAAAAATCAGCCATTTGAGGGATTGGATGAACAACTGGTTCATAAGTATTATGACGGATCTGGTATGACAACATGTCTTGGTGTTTTGTCAGAGAGTATGCTTCATAGTCATATGGTACTGATTTAAGTCTGCTCTCTTGAAGAATTTTACGTTTTGTTTCGCTTTCACTTTTTGTTCTGACCATCGTTGGAAACCGATCTTCCAGTCGAAATTCCTCTTTTTCATTTGTTTCAGTTTCTTTGGTTTTATTTTGTTTGTCGTTTCCTGAAATAAGAGGCAAATAATTATAACATAGGTCTACACAATAAAAGGAAGTAACTAACATGGTGAAACCAAGCCATCTTTAAGTCGCCAGTGAGAATTTTTCATTCCTCATAGTCAGTTCAAGAATTGAGAATTATTAATGACTTTGATAAAAGGAGGGCATAAAAATGTTTTTGACTTTTTATTTATCAACTTTTATCGCAGGAAAATACTTCAGGTAGTATTGTGATGAAGTTCAAGGCATGTTAGCATAACAGCATCTCATTAATAAGTCTATAAAGAGTTGGACAGTCTGTAGACAAAGTGTAATAAAACTGTAAGTACTACATGGAATTCTCATCTATTGTTCTACATTTGTATGAATACCAAATAATTCATTTACTTAAGTAATATATTATTGTAAGAAAGGGTGCCTTCACTTGGCAGATAAATCATGATTTTAATTCGTTTTAAGATACTATTTCAATAAGCTATATATTGTTAGCTTGGTCAAATTTTAATGACAAAATGAATGAAATGTACTTGCAAATATATATATACTATAAATTGCACTCTAATTAAAAAAAAAACATCAATTTAATATATGCTATTAAAAAAATAAAAACTAATACAGGACTTCCGAGATAGGTTGAAGGTGGAAACGATCACCGCATATACCAGTAAGTGACTAAATTCTTGACCTATTGAAATATATAAATTTCACATAAAAAAAAAACAAAAATATTTATGAAATTGAAGTGTATACTTATAATTGTTCTACATGATAATTTTTCAACTAAATAAGTGATTCCCTCTCAATGTATTGATGCATTGATTTTTTTTTCGTATAGTATCAGAAATTCATTTCGGACTGAACAAGACTCAGAAGTCCCGTATTTACTCAGTTTTGTTGACTTGTTACGATGGAGCTAGCCGTAATTGTATTCACAAGGAATAATGTTTTGCAACTTCGGTATTCATTGTATGTATTACAAGTAGGACGATGCCTCTATTTTTGAAAGTATCAACAGCCCAAACTCCAAGTAATTATGTTCTGGTCGGATTGTTTTTCCTAATATAATACTAATATTTTCTTATTATTTGCTCTAAAGAAACATAAGTTGTGGCAATGTAACTTTTGTATTTACACGTATTTTGATAATACCTTTTACATAAATATCTCCGTCGCATGACATCAGCAAACTTATCATGTGTCAATTGTTTTGAAATTCAATAATTTCAATAATTAAAACATTAAAAAAGTTCATGGTAACTTAGGTATTTATTCATTAATTAATTTTAATTTTATTCTTTATTTATTGAGGATTGCAAACAGCCCGGCGGTTACAAAGCTGTTTCCTCCACATAAATCAGACAATATTTACTCTATATCCTTTCGTAAAAAAGACAATATAAACAATATAAAATACAAAAAACCTTTACCTCAGGCATTCACACATTCAATATAATAGTAACAATAAATATGAAAAAAGGTTACACAAGAGCCTTTATTTTTATGTAGAAATAAATTCAAATACATATTCAAGTAAAATCTTGTTGTTCATTGAAAAATCATCACTTTCAATTTGAAATATTTTAACAGAATATCATGAAGTTATTAAGTTCACATTAAGACAAAGTAACAACTTTGCTTTAAAAAATAAAAATCTAATATTTTCATTGATTAATTAATCTTATGCAATATATATATATGTATTCTATGCATGCATTTATTGGCGTTTAATAGTTGTCTTCATTGTCGTTTACTTAATTCATTTTTCCTGTCCAGGTTGGCCTCTGGTGTAAAGATACTAGAGACAAATGAAACCATATAGGTTTCTGTCATTGGTAACTTGGTACTGGATTTGGCTTTCTATTTCGATTTATTTGGTATTGAGTACTTCTTTTATTACAAAGTTTGGATTATGGCTTTCCGATTATTTGATTTTAATGCTGCTGGTGAGAGGCTTCTCCTTGAAACACGTGTACAGCATAACGAAATTTACTGTTTTTATGCAACTTCGGTATTTTTTTTGTATCATAGATATTTTTACTATGGTGGCCCGATGCGGCCATTTCGGGTTGTCGCGTTTTCGCGTTTTCTACTTTCACTTTCCACAGAGCGAAAATGCGAAATCGAGAAGGCGAAAACGCGAAAACGCGAAAGCGAAAACGCGAAATCGAGAAGGCGAAAACGCGAAAACGCGAAAGCGAAAACGCGAAATCGAGAAGGCGAAAACGCGAAAACGCAAAAGCGAAATCACGAAAACGCGAAATGAATTTCACTTCATGTTTTCGCGTTTTCGCCTTTGCGATTTCGCGTTTTCGCTTTCGCGTTTTCGCTTTCGCGTTTTCGCATTTTCGCGTTTTCGCATTTTCGCGTTTTCGCGATTTCGCCTTTTCACGTTTTCGCGATTTCGCGTTTTCGCGTTTTCGCCTCGGAAGTAAAGATCTAACGCATGTGTCATTTGAACCAATAATGTGGCCATCTCAAACATGAAAAACAGTATGTGTTATGTTGTGACCAAATTCAATAAACTCATGAACTGTATTCATTTGTTAATTGAATTTATGTAATTACTACTCAGACCAACTTTTGTATTTTGTATACGTTTTAAGACATTCATATGTTAGATTCAGAAGTTGAAATGATATTTTATAGTAAGAATAAGTTTAAATTGGTGTGCATCTTTTAAATTTAATATAAGGTCAATTGGGTTTGTGTGGGAACAAGATCATGTCACAATGGACAAATTTGTCAAAACAATTTCATTAGATCGTTATTGTAGGGGATATTTTCACTGACAGATTAATCTCTCCCTTACTTCTTTTAAGGCATTTCCCCGCAAATTAATTCCTACATTTACACCCCCGGTGAAACTGTACACCGTGCAATCAGGGTAGCGACTAACTGTGCGCAAGGTAGTGCAAGACAAACCAAAAATAGACATGCAGACGAAAAGTAACTTCATTATTATATGGTATTTGTATCATATTTATATGTGTATTGGCAATTGTAAAGGAAAACTACACTATTAACCTTTATTTGTATCAAATATGTAAGCGTATATGTTTTTAATAAAGTCACAATAACCAAAAGAGTTCGTGTACACCAAAAAATCAGGGTAGGACTAAGCGTACTGTTGGTAGTTGACTTCTTCTGGGGATCTCTGAACCATATTGTCTAAATATAGAATGCGTCGTACAAAATTCAAAAAATGTGTTAATTTTTATGACGGAATTTTCGAAAGCATGCATGTATTTGATTGTGCTTTTCCCTAAATTAACTGCTATTATGTTACCAGTAATCCCTTACTGATGTTGTATGAAAACAATGCTATACTTTGCAAGATATTAAAAATCGAGCTTTTAAATTGCTAAAAAATATATGCTTCTATCAAAAATAGAATGCATGCTTTTCAAGTTCTTTCGTTGATGATGGAATTCATTTTTTTTTCAAATGCGTGAAATCGGACCGAAACACACTCTTTAGCATATATTTCACTAAGCAATGAAAAGCCTTATTTTCTTCTTCTCTTCGGAACGTGCCTCTAGTACCCGAATTTCAGGGAAACCGGGAAAAACAAACTAATTATGAAATTGAAGTTCATTTATAATTTTTCCTGACAGTCTTAAACTAAATTTTGATTGACCAAAAAAAAAAAATTAATCTGAAGCGCTGCAAATCGATTAAATATAAATAGTTCAATAGTGTTCATTAATTAGTGCCGATTCCCTCTCAGTGCATTGATATATTGATTTTTTACATATAAAAATAAAACTGTTTCCGGAAGGAAAGCGATTTAAGAGTACCGTATTAAAATGTTCACATATAATAAATGTTGCAACTTATGTGTACCTAGAAAAGATTTTCTTATCCATGGCCAGCTCATATGACTGTGGCTTATGGTGTTTTTATCTTTATCTACAGACTTTCATTATACTATTGATACTGACATTAGTCCAAGTAAACAAAACAGCTCATAGCAATTGCATATTAACATTTAGGTTCCATTCAGGGTGAACATATACTCTTTGTAGGGCATAATACGCGTATTTGTTTGTAAACTTAGTCATACCCTGCGTACAATTGAAATCCTACCCTGCGCACAGTTCGACTTTTAGTTAGTCGCTACCTACTGTACGCTTAGTCCGACCCTGGTGAAAATGCGTACAGTAAAACTTTTGCTAATTATACAGTTATAAGCAATCAAAACAACCTACAAAGGACACAAAATATTAATTGGCACCTCTCATAATAATCGAAATAAAGCATAATGTCCATATAAAATGAAAAATTAATCAACTTTTTTTCGTCTGCATGCCTATTTTTGGTTTGTTTTGCACTACCCTGCGTACAGTTAGTCGCTACCCTGATTGCACGGTGTACAGTTTCACCGGGGGTGCATTTATAAAAGTGTCGAATTTGAGTACGTTAGAACCGAGCTGTCAATCCAAAACGAATCAATTAGGTATAAAATATTTAACGCATATTTTGTTTTTTTTTTGAGTTCTCGGTTTTGTTGGTTGGGTGGAATTCTTGTAATGGAACAGTATAAATAGGAAAAAAATAACGTTTTATGTCTAATTACGAAAGAAAAATAAACAGTCAGAAAATCTGTTATTGTGTTTAGAAAGGAGGAAAATCGAAGGTTTGTGATGTATGAAAGAACGATATGTGCGAGTAGAACCGGTGTTGTTGGCACCTAGCTGGGAGTGAAACGATGGACTGAAAAGGTGGGGAGGGGTCCAAGGGAGTTTCCAAAAGGGATCGGGCCAGCCATGAAAGAAAGACAAGCCAACGAAAAGTAACAAAACCGGTTTGGATTGATCGTTAAGAGAAGGAAGCTTAATACATTTAGCATGTCTCAGTATATCTGGCTTATAAAATACCATCTTTAATACAGCAAGATGGCATAAAGTAAACCTTTACTCATACTCAAACCACAACACATAAAGAGAGTAGCCCCGACCCTCTCTGCCCAGGGTCATACACTTGTGTAAGTGTTTCATTAGATTCAAGCAACCTCATGTTTAGTACATGTATTGATATGTAATAAACAGATTTAGATGGTTGATGTGTATGTAGTTTTTTATCTATAGCATATCTCCTTGATCACTACTTTTCATGTTTGTATGTATTTTCATGTTAGTCGGTTGTCTCTATAGCACTTTCACTGAGTTTAACGTTTTAGAATTATAAAGGAAAGAAACTAAATGGCACTGACGGGGTTTGAACTAATGTGGTCTCTTCTAGTTCGAAAACTAACAGGACCTTAGGTTTAATTTAAGAAACCATTAGCGGATCTAAAGGGGGGTTGTTCCGTCGGTTGGAACCCCCATTTTGACAATCATGTATGTTTTAATGAATATCCTGATGTTTTACTAACAAGTATCCCAAAAATTTTCTTTCATTTCTTAATTTGAATCCCTCTTTTTAAATTCCCTGGACGCGGATTAAGCAATGCACATCAATTTAAACTTGCTTACTATAAAATATCATTTCATCTTTTAATTATATTACACATACGGCATGGAGAGAATCTTACATATGAAAGTCTTAAAACGTATACAAAATACAAAAGTTGGTCTGAGTAGTAATTACATCCGAATAAATTCCATTCAAAAATTAATACAGTTCATGAGTTTATTGTATTTGGTCACAACATAACACTTACTGTTTTTCAGTTGAAGTTTGAGATGGCCACATTATTGTTTCAAATGACGCATGCGTTAGATCTTTACTTCCAAGGCGAAAACGCGAAAACGCGAAATCGCGAAAACGCGAAATCGAGAAAACGCGAAAACGCGAAATCGCAAAGGCGAAAACGCGAAAACGTGAAAGCGAAAACGCGAAAACATGAAGTGAAATTCATTTCGCGTTTTCGTGATTTCGCTTTCGCGTTTTCGCGTTTTCGCCTTCTCGATTTCGCGTTTTCGCGTTTTCGCTTTCGCGTTTTCGCCTCCTTGATTTCGCGTTTTCGCGTTTTCGCTCTGTGGAAAGTGAAAGTAGAAAACGCGAAAACGCGAAATGGCCGCATCGGGCCACCATATTTTACAGATAAATTATGCCTAATTAGTTTAATGTATTTGGATAACTTGAATATATATATATATAAATTTGTAAAATTTTTTAATTCAAGGTCTAGATCTTAGAATATTTTATTTTAATGTGTATATTTACGAAACAATATGTATTTTCTAAATATACTTTTGTTTTCAAAATGGGGATATTCTTACATTTCAATCTATTGGTTAAAATATTGCAACCTGTTCGAGCTTCAACACGATTTTTGAAAAAGGAAAGCGATGCAAGTTTTCAGTAAATATTTGTATAAAGTTATTATTGTAAACAAATTTTATTATTAATAATGAATTGTCATATGTCACATACATATAACATACAAAATAGAAATTAGACAAATTATTAATGAGATTAGGAAGCAGGAATGTGTTCTCTTCATATGATAAATTTTAGAGATACAATAAACAACAGTTGTCTAAAAAACTAGATTCTCACTTTTCCCTTTGAAATTCAACTTTTGTTTTATCAATGCGAAAAAAACTCATTTGTACCGGAGACAAATAATTGTGATTTCTAGAGAGTCCATGAGAAATATTTTATACCAAATAAGCCACTCAGTACGCGGCGAAAAGTTCGAAACAGTTAACAATTACAACAAATAAAACGTTATTCAGCGATAATAAAAATAAATTAAGATGTAAATTACCGAATTTTTATTTTTTAGTATTCATTTTCTTTTATGGACTATGTTTTATGCTTGACATTTTTATAGTAGCACAACAATTATGTAAACCAGGCGATATAAATTATAATATAAAGTTTAATAACAGGAAAATGATGACTGCAACATCGGACACTTTGTAGATTTTTAGCGTATAAACAACTGCACCGTTCAGAATTTGACTGTCACAGTCGATATGATTCAGCAAAAATGGTTAGACCGTGTGAATAAATTAATATCAAAGCAACCGTATAATTGGGATACACTTCAGAGAACACCATGTTGTTAATTTCAGGTGTAAAATTTAAACCTTGTTTTTTGTTAAGCATGAGAAAAAGAAAAAGTTGTATTTCGCAAATACCATATGCATACAATGTTTAATGGAAAATGACATCTTTATTTTGTTTCTTAAGAAAGCTATTAAATTTTTGATATAATTATAAATTAGTCCATTCCAGTCCTTTTTGAATTGCACATTGCAATATTTAGGTTGAAATGTCTATTTGATCACTGAACTTTACGATATCAATTTCACGTCTTGCAATTAATTTGCAATTTTATTAAAATTAAGAAATATTTTATAGATTGAGTGAGTGGTGGTAAATGAATCAGTTAAATGTTGCAACTTTGTGAAACCCCTCAGGGATGTCCTATTTAATTCATTTTATATTATAATACAATCCTTTGACATGAAAGAAACCTTTCTAAAATAAAAATGATACAATTGTAAAGAAAAAAGTAAAAAAAATACAACATCACTGAACGAATAAATAAAAAGTATATTCTTCAATTATACCATTTTTTTGCACTATAGTTAATTTGTGTCCATTGCACAACATATATTTTTATATTCTTAAACTAGGTTATCTACGTACCGCTGCTTTTATACCGAACAAGTAAGCAGAAAGACACCTCTACTGGTACCCCCAAAATATATCTATTTGGTTAATCAATAAGCAATACCTATACTTTGTTCTCTTTTACGCGTTTGTGTTTTTTCTTCATTTGTTTGTTCTTTACACATTGATTTTATAGACACAAATTGAAAAAAATTAAGTTTCATTCAGCAGATTAAATTGAATAAAATTGAAGACATAGCAAACACGGTTTTCATATTTATGAAAATGAACAATGTTTGGATTTTTTTTTATTTTCATGTAGTGCTTAGCTAAATGCTGTAACAGCATTTTTGTTTGAAAATGTGCCCAAATTGGTGACATTCAATTTTATATCACACACACAGTTGCAATTGCATAAAAACATCAGATTTGTGAAAGTATATCAACTATAAATCATCTCACCATAAAAGGATTCCGGAATTTCAAAAAGTAGATTTAGTAGATTTAATATTTAAAAAAGAATAATATACGAACTCTATAAGGAGTGGCAACTATTTTTGCACATCAATGAAAACATTATCCAAGGTAAAAATGAATACTCAGTTTGCCCCTCAACTTGAATAATACATATAACTTATCCTGAAATTTATTGACTTTTCTGTATCTTTTGATAATATGTAAAAGGTTTATTTATCAAGACATTTGGCCTGAAGTATTGTATAAAAACTACTTAGTATTACACAATCAAACAATTACTAAATGTAAACTTTCTTTTACAGATCGAGACAACAAGTATTGCATGTAGTCATTAATTTTCTGCGACACACAATGCATCCTTTGATAACTCTAAACGCATTTTCTAAAAGTTAGATACAACATTGTATACATATTTTGCTCAAATTTCTCGAATTTATCTTTTTTCATTATGATTCTTTTTTTTACCATACAAGCGATTGTATCCATATAAACATTCTTGAAATAGTAATTTAATTATCAATGTCTCATCAGAAATGCTTTTGATTTTAAAATGTCTTATGTCGCCGAATCCTTTAATTTAAAAATAACGTTTCCATATCCAACAGTCTTAATGATAGTATCGCTTTATGTCATTATAAATACTCGACCATCAAAACCATACTGTGACTATTTAATCATTAATGTCTTTTAACCGTAAAACAAATTTATGTTCACGCTTTTAATATTCCAAAAATTAACTCTCTATCAATCGGTATAATAAGCCGAGTGATTTTGTGTAAAATCAAAAAAGTTTCTTCCAATGTTTCATTTAAATCTCTGCATTTAAAAATCCAAAAAGGCAACGTACCATTATGTTCAAAGAGAGAAACATGTCATAGACGATTTGATGTCCGATTTAAGGAAAAAACTATTTCGACCAATTACCATTAAATGTAGTTAAATGCATTTTCATCAATTATCTTCACGTTTACACGGTGACCATTTTGTACAGGTTAATTACAAAGCTGTTGTGTTTAATGGGATAAAACTTAATATAAATTCCATATAAAAGTTATCTTTTTTTTTAAATTTCAGTAGCTTAAGTTGAGACATCACGATGAATCAACATTTAAAACTTGACACACATTGACACTATAATCTCTATTATCAGCAATTAAATTATTTTAATATGACATGAATGTCAACAAATATGATAGCATATGCTTTATATTCATCTTGATAATTAATAGTGGTGACTTTTAACTTGAAAAAAATAAATAAATAAATAAACATGGCAAAATACAACAGGATACGACGGAGGGGTCTAGCTCCTTTACAAGGGCATATACAACTTTTGCTTGAATCAGTCTATTTTATTCAACTATTAACTATGAATTGAATGAATTAATCATATTTTATGTCATGACAATGTTGAATTTATCACAAATGGTCAGAAGCTGTAATTGTTTTTCTAATAAATGGATGTTTAAGTAAATTCTTACACTTACATTATTTACTACATACTTTGATTCATTTTGAAATTTTGTCAAGGGTATTATATGAAAGGGATATTTCCAAAATGCCACTGACTGCTTTGAAGCAAAGTCCATCTTTAAAGTACTCCGTGTAAAAAATAATCAGAAACAATGTACCTATTAGTTACTGTTAATTTAGTTTCTACAGATGGAATTTCGACAACTTATGTCTCTTCATTGACGATCAAATCAAAAGATTTGGCAGACCATATTCTGGATTATGTTTTCTGGATTATGAGATTTTGTCTCATTTGCATTTACTCCATACCCCTTCATTGTTAATTTAAATGATCTAAAATCTTATCAGAGAACAAAGAAGCAGTAGAATCTAAATGAGAACGCAGAATCGGTTGGGAACAAAGCTATGTAAGGGGATGATACTCCCTTTGTTTTCACATTCGTTATTATAGGTTTAAGAATAAAATCAGTTTCCGGGACAGTGTAGAAGTATTCACTACTGGCATGGGTAATACCCTCAAGACTCACAGTCCACCTGCAGAAGCATCGACCAAGCGGAAATAAATAATTTGATATCGTTTCTTTAGATGGACATTTCGACAACTTGTACATATTCAGTGCAGCAGATTAAATATAAGCATTTAGAAACACCAAAATATGAGTAAAAGCTGAAAGAGAGCAAATAACCGATATATTGGATATGATGATTGAGAAGTCAAACCAAAAGAGAGATATGCAAGAGGTGTATATTACTTAGATTAATAATATGTAAAATACACAAACTGTGCAGAAAGCTTAAAGTAGTTATCATGATTGAAATATTTGAACGTTTATACATTATGAAGGATGTAGTCATGTTTTAAAAAAAGCTCTTTTATCTTTTGGCCGTGGTTTAAACATCAAATGCATCGCAAACGTTATTCAAGACATTTTTATTTGCTTCTTCATTATATGTCTTCCCAAATCTGTTACTTTAATCAGACTATCAGCTAAGGTATAAATGAATTGATATACCTTTCAAAGAATAAAGAGGTAAGCCTGACGAGGCATAATTAACTAAGCATCGTGATGTAAAATAAAAGGTTACAAAATGGTAGGAAATATACGACGAGGCATTTAAAATGCAGCATATCCAATCATACATAACTATACAATTGTTAAATAAAAAAGTTAAGCTTATACACGCATCTTTGTCCTCTGGATTTTAATTGTTTGCTTGCCGGTCACTATTTTACCAGCGTACTGTTTTCTTTTTCAGTATGAAAAGAGCGAAAAGGCGTAGCAAAACGATTAGCGAAATTCATAATTTAAAAGATACAATTCCCAGAATAGCATGGACATGTTTACAGGAGTAAGACCGTCTAAAGCTATGTATCCATCGACCATCATGTGACAGATGATATATTCATGATCAAGAGGGACGTTAATAGTCATCAATGGAAAATTCACAATAAGAAATATGAAGTCCTAACGTTTGACGTAAAATTTTAAATCGTCTATCTTTGCCTATTTTTAGAAATCAATTCTATGATCATAAAGTCGGCTTAATCTTTGAGATTACCTCATTATAGATCACATTTTTACTGATGCCGGTTCTTTATGACTTCAAACATCTAGAAATTTTAGTACAAATAAGATTTTCTTTAAAAGATATTACCATACAAAAATACCGAAGTTGCATAAAAAACAGTCAATTTCGTTATTCTGTACACGTGTTTCAAGGAGTAACCTCTCATCAGCAGAATTAAAATCAAATAATATGGAAAGTCATCATCCAAAAGTAGTCCAAAAAGAAGTACTCATTTCCAAAAATATCGAAATAGAAAACCAAATCAAGTACCAAGTACATCTACCAAGTGCCATTCATGGAATGAAGCCTTAGTATTTTCAGGTGGTTTGACTTTTTTAAAAAACAGTAAATTTTTATAACACGCAAAGTTAAATGTTCATGTCAGACAAATTGGTTTTAAAAGTTTGACCATTAAACCAAGGAATATTCCCACAGCAGATAATGTACAAGGAGGTACAGCATATTCATATTCAAGTCTATTACCTAAAAATGCGGAAGAAAATAAAATTGGAGAATGAAATGGACCTGTTGACATGAACTCTGTAAGGAAATCCGTTGCGTCGACGGAGTAAATCTCTTCTACCATGCATCTATCACCCATCATGTGACAATTTTAAATATGTATATAGCAAACATTGTACCACTAAATTAGTAATGTTATGATGCATTGCCTGCAAACACAGACACCAGGAAATGAAGATGGATGTAATCTGCGGTATCTTAATCTCACTGATATACTGAAGCGGAAGATAAACAGAAAAAAAATATATTTCTTTCTCTGATAAAACTTAATAATATATAATCTGAATTCTGCTTGTAAAGAAACAAGCAAAAGCAAGTACAGATATTAAACATATGCACACTTGTGTTCCTCCTTTTGTGTATGTTTTCAAACTCAAAGCAATCCCCCCTTTCTACACTTTTCTCCACAAGTGATGACAAAGTAAATAAAATAGAAAATATATCAGGAACACACACAATGACTTAAAATTACAATCTCGGCCACAATCCTGCATAAGAACAACAAAAATAGAAGACAAGACAAACGTAAACAACGATAGTAACTCGTGTTAGCCGCACTTTGTACCGGCACCAGCATAAGCCAAACGTAGGGTTAAACAGTTTGAGACTTTTATACTTATATTGACATTGTTGCGTCAATAAGGTTGTTGTTCAGAAAATTCAGGTATTTTATGAATACCTGAATAGAATTTGATTTCCAATGTAATAAAAATCGTTTTTTATTTAACTAATATTTTGTACTCTGTCAGATCTTTTGTGCTTTCATTAAAAAATATCTGAGTGTTTGAAGATTAACCACTGCAAGTACAATGTGCTACAGAATATTTTTAATTTTTACTTTAGGCTGGGTGTTTCTTTGAACATTTTTTAAATGAGAATTGTACCTCTATAGCATTTGATATGATTAAAAGGCATGACGTTGGATTTATCTTGCTTGATAAAACAAAATCTATTCAGTTTGTTTTTTTTATTATCAACTCTTGTTGCCATTTCACCTCTGTCGTTGTATAATCAGCAGTCTTCGATTTCTTTTTTATATTAAAATGGTAAAAAAGAGATTCATTGTGAAATTTTCTGTATCTTTGATGTTACTGATCACTTTTTAGAGATCATTTTTATTTCCATTTGGGCTTAAACTATTTTATATACGCATTGTGTTGGACGCCAAAAACATCTATAACTGTTGTATAAGTTGTCTTGAGGGGTATGTTTGCATATACCCCTAAAAGTTTGATACACCATCTGGCGTGTACAGACAAAAGTACATTGAACTTATGTGAGAGTCTGTAACGGGATTTGTACATCTTCATTATTTTCTCTTTAAGTTGATGGATATATTTTATTTTGATTTTTAAAACTGATAGCAGACTTTTATAATTGTTTTTAAGCCAAATGTCACAGTATCTGTTTCTTTTGGTATGATATCATATGTGATACTTAAGGACGAACAAACTGTATAGGTATTTGGATGTCACAATCAAAGCTTTTAATCTCAATGTGTGGCAAGGATACTAAAATAATATTTGTTTTATAGTCGTTTCGTTTTTGTCAACCATGCCATTTTAAAGAATGAAGACATTTTTAGAGAAGCCTGATACCATCTAATTGTATGCAAATTTGGTGATAAACATATAATAAACCATCACCGTACTATTTCACGGTGCCTTTTTACAGTCAATTATTCTACGATTTATTTCACTAATACGAAAAAAATGGTGTATCGGATGCATATCTAAGTTTTTATTGTTGACAATAAATCAACGATAGCTCAATATTGCTTCACTAAATATTAAATTTGTAGACGATGAGTGTTACTTCTGTCATGTTTTTATCTCAAGATGAAGTTTAAGGGACATCTGCGTTCATTTCATGTCCCTTTCAGCCCAATGTTGCAAGACCTGATAACTCAATACCTATCACTTAAATGCTATTAAACACTACTTAATTTTGGGTTAGCAATAAAACGTGTTTTATTACATATGTATTTTTAACTTCAGTTTTAAAGAAATACTCCTAAACATTTATTGATTTTAAAAGATTTGTCATCAATTTTTTGGCAATTTCTGTTTTATTCATAAAGTAAAATTTATGAACATGTAAATGGAAATATTTCTATGATTCTCTAAAGAGGGAAAACGTTATTTGAAAAATAATTTATCACTGCCTTTGTTCCAAACAATTTACAGCTCTATGTAATGCCGCAATGTGTACTTAAATGTTTTAATAATATACATTCACAGGTGTTATTTATGTTGTGTCCATTATTCTGTTTTTTAAACGTAATATCTTTATATTTAAGAGATACTTTTGAATTTGGAGATCTTTTGAATATAATTTAAACGTAAAAAAGAACAAATGCTGAACACACCTTTTGATTGGTCTTGCTCTTTGCTTTCGGTCATTGAAGAGTTGCTATTCACTTCTGGTTCTTGCTTTGAGTCAATTTGTTCCACAACTTTAGGATATGACAAACCTGGTATTGTGAATGGATATGAACCGTTTGCGGCTGCCGGCGTCGTTGGAATCATGGGATAAGGTACAGGCATTACTGTATAACTGTCTTGGTAACCATAGACACCAGCAAAATTTCCAGCATTGCGTAGGATTCGGTTAATTGAACTAACACTGGGTATAGTTTGTTCATCACAAATATTATGTGACAATAATTGATCTCTGATTTCCCATGCAAAGCTTGAAGGGTTTTGTCTCTTTAATTCCAAAATCTTTTTTATGACAAATGGCGTAGCAACTTGCTGAAACAGACATTATTACATTACTAAATCAGCTATTACGATTTCATACCACTTACAGTCGATTTATTTATTGAAAATTATAAAAAAATATCCGATAATTGAAATAAATCAAACGATTCCATATTCAGCAATAAGCAATAAGGTTTATGAAACCATGAGACAGGGGTGTGACTTAATGTCCAGAAAAATACAACTATATTCTTTCTAAAGTTAAAAAAAACTACCAGTGATTCAATTGGTAAATAATTTGTGATTGTTATCTACTATGCTGATTGTCTTTATTAATTGCATTTTGGTCATCATATAACCTTTGCTAAGTAAGAGGAAGAGATGTATCGAATAACAAAATACCGAAGTTACTTTTAATTTATTTTCTGCATATGCGCATTTCGAGAACTTATGTCTTCTCAACGCAGATTAAACCAAAACATTAGGAAGTCCATTTATCGAGCTGTTATAATACTTTAAACTTAGTAATAAGAAAAGTACAAGTACCAAGTTTACTACATGTATAAGAAATCTGTTTTATGATCCCTTTAATGCTTATTAACATCTGGTGATATCAGATGCGATCGGAAAAGGTGAAGACAAAAGTTATTTTTAACAAACAAAATTATTATTCAGATGTTAGTCATTAAATGAGAAATAAATTCAACTTGGAGACAAATTACCTATCTTTTTAGCTATCTTGGTACCAGATTAGTTTAGACTACACATAAATGCCTCAATTACAGAATATTCAAACATTTAAATAATTTTGAAATCTATATTGTAAAATTTCTAAATTATCTAAGAAAAGCTTCCTTAAACTATAGAACAAGTTGCTTTTTATTTGTTTAGCGTGACAAGTCATTTGTGATTTGTTTGAACAAATGTACTCTAGTGTTTTTTTTTAATTTGAATATTTCAGCAATATATACTCAACAACAGAAGAACAACACCACTTGTTCAATGTCGTATAGCTTCCAAGATATTTTAACTATATCGGCTCTTTTCATGTACTTCTAAAGTGTTTCTCAAATTTCAAATATCGAGAACAAGCAATTGATTTTTGTCAATTTATTTTATCTTAAGGTCACAGCAACAGTTTCTATTGAATATGTAAGAAAAAAAGAAGTTGAAGAATTGCTCTTCTTGGAATGAGCTTGTTCGGAAATTGCATTGTCCACAGTTACAAAAATAGTAATTTTTTACTATATCATACAGGTAGGAACACAAAATGTTCCAAAATCATAATTCTTAATCATGTTTGCATTTTTGGAATAAAATGTGTTTTTAAGAAAAAGAAATTGAGAATTCAAAAGAGTTCATTTTGTCAGAATTTTGTCTCCATGATATGAGAAACAATGTGTAAAAATTTCAAGATGTCCCAACAAGAATTTTGTTTTTGAAGTGTAGGTACAACGGAATGCACGGTAGTGGTTCGTTTATTTTGTTGCTGAGTATGTTTATAGGTATGTTTAAAAACCAACATACATTAAGTGATATTAACTATTTTGTACTCCAGTCAATTAAGCATAACTTTGTAAAATTATTTTTTCAGTTATAAACTAAAATGCACTTATTTGCATTCCTGTGCATATATTTTATAAATGTTTGATACAAATACTGCAACAAAAAGAAAACCTGCTACCAACAGGTTCCTAAGACAGAGTAAGGAAACAACTCATTTACGAAGAAGATAGTACATGTGCTTCATACGTACCATGTTTTGTTCTTCTGTCCCAAACACCGTTGGCAATAATCATTGAAGAATTGCCAAAAACATGAAGTATATTTTACCTTTGGTTTACTTCCTCCAATAGATCCAGGTTTAATGGACCCGGTTTCGTAGTATCTTGTGAGAATTTTACTGACACATCCATGGGAGACCAACAGCTGTCGTGATATATCACAAGGCCGTACGCCCATATGAGCAAGCTCCACTATTCGGCGTCGAACATGGTCTGGTAAAGGTCTTCCGTTTACAAACACACCACCTAGCTGGTTGACCCCGGTTTGGCCTGTATGAAAATTCGTTAAATGTGATAGGTACGTTTATTTGTCAAAAGTTCATTGATTTTATATAAACTCAATAAAATAAGCAAGAAACTGAAGTTGACTTACATGTTGAATGCTAGTATTTGGATCTTTAAGCATTTATATATAATCAGTGAATATTGCTATTTGTACATTCTTTTAAAATCGTGGATTTCCTATGTTTGGATTCTAGTGCTGCTGATGAGGAAGTAATTTCCCAAATGGCCATACAGCTCATTAAAATTAATTGCAGTTTGAGTTAACATGTGTTTTGGTCTCATGTTCATTTACTCCATATCCCTTTCGTAAAATATTAAATGAAAATGACACCAAAACACAATAAAAGGCAGAGTGAGTTCGAGCGCAGTAGCATTTAATGTCGGCGCAAAAATGATTTTAAACGGGTGGTGAAGAATAACTTCAATTGAGCACTTCTTATTTTATACTTTATGGCATTTTTATCTTACTACAAAGCTGAACTTCAGGTTGTCTGTTGCTCCCTTTTAAGCATATCAGTAGTAAGACCGAAAATGCTTCAAATAAAAATACCACTATTCACTATTACTATTACCAGTATCAGTTGTAATGAATTTTTGACTTATTTTATTTTAAATCATTGATATATGGTGTTCTTTTTTAAAATTGACATACAGAAATGTTTGTCACTTTATCGATTCTTATTTGTATTCTTGCAGGTTTTCCACAATAAATGAAAGATTCTGAAACCAACAAGATGTTTTTTTACTAACAAGATGATTTTTTTCTGTATTTTATATATTTAAAAAAAACAATATTTTCTTGGTGTAAGAAATATAAATATATTCTATCGAACAAATATCAGATATTATTGCTTGACAATGAAAATTGCATTTTAATTCATTAAGTACTTTCTATATTGTATTTTAAAGAAATTTGTATGCTCTACGCTAATTTAGTTTCTGGGGCCGAAAGGCCTTATTTAAGTCAACAACAAAAATTGACTACTAGAAAGTGCAAACTGACTAAAATATGGTATCGAGTCGCATCTTGACATACATATATGAAAAATTGATGCGTCGCTCTTTGGCCCAATGATAGTGTTGCACGTGAATTTAACCACTTGTATAATTAATTAAATAGGAATACTAACAGTTTTGAATAACAGAAATGACTTTAGGTGTATTGTATGGTGGTAGGATAGTTAAACACCTCTATATCAAAGCAGTTCTAGTCCTTAGCTGGTTTTGACTCTGTCTGTTTTGATCTTTTTATCATTGCCAGAGTAAATTAATATGCTCTTTCTATGAATTGCAAGTGATTAATTTTTCAAAGCATGTGCTCTCAAACTCTCAACAAATACGTGCCATAAAACACGTTTTCCGGTAATGTCGTTACATATTTGTATAAAAGGTACACCCATTAAATAACTAATAAAGTAAAGGTTTAATACATTTGATACATTTTTAAGTAAGATATTTACATATACAAAAGTGTTTAATGGTTTATTACAGTAAATTAATCTATCTTTCTGCAAATGTAACTTATCAAGAATAAATATGTCTTTTATAGAAGTTAAAACGAACATGGCAAAGACCAAATCAAAGAAAACTATGAATTGTGACGCAAATATGTCAGCTTTTTTCAATTTGAAATTCAACGGCTTATTTCACAGTGATTAAACAGTTTTAATAATTGCCTCACTTTCTTGTACAGACGTTTGTAAAGACGTTACAATTTTGTACAATTTATTTCCTTAGATTTATTAAAGTTAAAAAAATTATTATCAAAGGGTCCCTTTTCTTATCATAACTAATTTTAAGAAATCAACTTTTTTATGGTAAAAGATCAAAGAAATATAAAGTGATTTTTAAGTAAGTAGAGAGAGAAATTGGACAAATTAATGACAAATAATAATTAGAAGTGCCTTACCTGTATGCGGCATTGTAATAGGTCTGTGGAGAGGAAATCTACAAAAGAAACAAATAAAGATATAAACACTTTGATAATCATAAAATTTTCATTTTCCAAAGTCATAGTAAAGATATTTCATTACATTTTAACAAGCCGTTCAATTTTTAAAGTCATGCTATTAATTTTTTTCGGTGGCACCAGTGAATATAACAAAAACTTTTGAACTTTCATTTGCAACGAAAATTTTGATTTCGAAATTTGATTTGAATTATAAGTTAATTAAATAGGATAAAAAGATCTTTATAAAGGAGCGGAAACGGCACACATACATTAATATCAGAGTAGCAACAAGACACAAAGCAGAATATTGTTTTTTTTGCGTCAATTTATATTCCATTTGATCTCTATCAGATTTACACGTTTTTGGTTATTGGACTTCCAAATATTTTGGTTTTTATCTGCACTGTTGAGATATAAGTTGTCGAAATACGCATATGCAGAAAAATAAATTAACAGTAACTTCAGTGTTTTGTTATTTGAACTACATAGTACCCATGCATTTGCACATCAGAACATTTCAACTTCACTTAACAGGGGTGTAAGTCTTGCCTAGATTTATTGTCAAACATGTTGTTTTTATTCATGGTAAAAGTTTGAAATGCTTTATTCACTGTATATTTATGCTCAAGACAGATTATTAATACGCCTAACGAATTGTTTTATGGTGTTTACCAAATATATATATTTATTTATAGTTTCTTCCAAATGCAAACCCCCAAATAGTTGTTCTGTCTTCGTGATTATATCAACTTGATTTTGACGTTACTTTTAGGGCCTATTTTTCAGTTCAATACGTTCTGATTTTTTTTTGTTTGATTCTTATTTGAACTGAAAAGACAAAAGTATTCGAAATGGTCGTCTGCAGAAAAAATAAACTTTGCTGCAATATCGTTGTATAGTTATTTTCATCCAAGTATACTCCTTCATGTCTCACATGTAATTCTATTTTTTCTAATAATACAAGAGATATAAAAGCTACAAAAGTAAAACAAACGTGCCCATCTATTGGATCAAACTTGTTACATGTTGTCAAGACTTTGTCTTGAGAATAGTTACAATAAAAATGTTTTTTTTAGATTGTTCATATATTCCCACACAATGTAATGGAACTAAAGCTGACATCACAAATATGTATATTTCGAATATTTCTTTAAATTTGATTCAGTAGAAATTATATAAATAATTTTAAAATTTATTTTCCATGCCAATATACAGATTTCCTTTATTAAGGTATAACTTGAAAATATACAAAATACGGTAAAGTATACATTATTGATGCCTTGTGATTTTATCAAATGTAATTTGAAAAAAAACAGAATGTTAAGAAATTATTTTTTCAAACAGCGGAAAGAAAAAATCCCATACATTCATTATATCAATGAAGAAATACTTGTCTGAGAATATTTTGGTGAACCATAATATCTATGAAATAAAGATTCATGCAATCACAAAATAGGATCAACTGAAATAGCAAAATTTTCAGAATAATTGGAAGGGCAATTCATAATTTTCACCCTGTATCAAGTTCCTACATTGTGTCTATACCACAATTACTTTGTTGATTGTTGATTGTTTTTTTTTTGGACGAATATATAGTAATGAAAATAAAATACTTTGTGGAACATATCGATAATCTAGCTTACAATAAGTTACTGAAATAGGCAAAACATTTCCATAGGGATTTTTGGAAAGTCATTTGCATCTATAAACATTTGGAAATACACCAAAACAACTTAATCTGAAAAATAATTACTTGGTATAGATGGTGTATAATGAAAAGTTTGTTGTCAATATTTAAAACGAAGCTCACTATATTGCCTGTTGTTCCATGTAAAATTAAAAATCTGATGGCACATTTATTTTCTTGCTGATTTTCCGGTGTAGTTTTAAAGATTTTTAAAAGAAATTCGCTATTTTTCTTGTCAACTCATTGCGAATTCCAGAAAAAAAGAACATAATGTACAATAAAGGTGAAGGATTGGATTTGATGGGTAAAAAACTCCTCTTTTAATCTTTATGAACAACAAAATACCAAAAAACTGTGAATTTAGTTTCTGCATAAAGTCATTTCGACAACTAGTGTCTCTTCAATTCAGACCAAATCAAACAAATCAAAACATTTGGAAATCAATCTACCGTTTTATGTGTAAAAACCGAAAGAGAACAATTACCAATATGATCTTAATACAAAAGCCAAACCGGTTAAGGAAAGAGCTATATGCAAAACGGAGATATTCCTTAGTTTTGAATCAAATTTGCTCAAATAGATATTGCAAGTTCCCAAATAAAATCGGTTTTCAAGCCAGCAACGAAGCGGCACTGTCTACTGGGTTGGGACTAACAGTCCAATAGCAGAGGTTTTGGCCCAGTGGTAACAAATAACTAAATACCAAGTAACTGTAAATTTTGTTTCTGCATATGAACATGTCGACAACTATATCTCTTCAGTGCAAATCAAATGAAAGAAATCAAAACATTTGGAAATCAATAAACTGAAATATATATAATACTGAAAGAGAACAATTGCCAATATGATTTAAATATAAAAGCTAAAATCTGCTACGAGGGAGATACTTATTAGCTTTAAACAAAATTTTGTCAAATTTATATATTGCAAGTTTCCAAATGAGTATTTTTGGCCAAGAGGTGTGTGTGAAATTTACAGCTATTTAACACTTAGTATTGCATGTTTTTGAAAACCAAAATCATGTTATGCTCAAACCCTTTCCCCTTTTTGAAATATTTTTATAGAAAATGTACAACAACAGGCGAATGGCAGGCAATATAAGCATTTTTGGTTTAAAAAAATAATTCGCTGCTCTAAATGATTAAATTCAAATAGCTGGATATTGCAGGAAAACCAAATTGCAGGCAATACGACTTAGTTTTACTGCATAGTAAGAAACGGCTTTTTGTCTTTCATTTCTCTGCACGATTCCTATATAAAAAGGTACGTAAGTTAATAGTTTCTTTGAGACTAGTTATTTCCCAACGCAAAGCAGTTATAAATTGTGTGTGTGGAGGGGATCCAATGACTTTCGAAGTACATGAATGTAGTTTACGGTACTGAATATATGGAACAGAAGTACAGTAACTAGTGGCGACGTCAGCAATTGTCATCTGATAGAATCTTAGGAACACATCAGATGTCTTTCCACGTGGAAGCCACGAAAGACTCACAGTCACTATAGGGGAAAGTATTTTTGACTTTTGGCGCGGGGTATTAACAGACGGAGGATTTTCGTATACATTAGCAGAAATATTAACACTCATGTTTGTTGATGATCCCGTATTCATGAGTATAAACAACATGAATAAAGCGTTGTTCGACATCTAGCAAAAAATTCCACTCAAACAGATGATAGAGTAGTCTTGAACATACTATGAGGTGTGAGCAAAGCCCATTTTTGAAGACCTGATCGTGACTTCAAGAGCAACAATAAAAGCGTTGTTTGATCTTACCATGCACTAGTAGAGACTTTTTCTCATGTGCATTTACTCCATATCTCATGAGCATTTACTCCATATCTCATGTGCATTTACTCCATATCTCATGTACATTTACTCCATATCTCATGTGCATTTACTCCATATCTCATGTGCATTTACTCCATATCTCATGTGCATTTACTCCATATCCTTTCACTGTCAATAAATTCATACTACATGTGTTTATTATAGCCAACCAAATAGTACTTAAAGTTAAGGAACAGACATCAAAGTAAATATATAACATTTCCGAAAAAAAGAAATAGAAAATAATAAAGATAATAACTGGAAAAAGCGTGAGCACAGCTAATATTTACCACCCATCCCAACATTTGACCCCTGAGAAGTAAAAATTCAACAATAACAACAAGTCATATCAATTTTTTTAAATAGCTGGGGCCTGTTTAATGAAAGTCTCCTAAGACCGGTCTTAGCTAAAATATATCTTAAGATGGTCTTAAAACCAATTTTCGTCCTAAGTCATGACTTAAGACCATTTTAAGACATATCTTAGGACAAAGATGTGTCTTAAGACCATCATAAGATATATCTTATCTTAGAACACTTAGGGCCCTGGTGCACTAAGGCAATATTCACTGAACATTCTGTGAAAGTTTCATTGAATTTCACCGAGTGGTCTAGGAGGAGTTGCCGACACAAATTGTGTACCACTACGGCGGACGGAAGAACGGATGAACTGACACCATGATCACTATATACAGCCCGCTAAAGCGGCGGTATAATAATAAATAAATAAATGAAAACAAAAAAAATGTAATTATTCTGATAACAGGGACATGTACAGTGGTTAAAGACGAATATCATTCCACACAAAACATACATGAACAAAGCGAAAAAAAAAATGCTGGAGACAAATATTTTGTGGTAAACTTAGAAAGTAGTTTTACAAAACTACTCTTAATTAAATCGCGATAAAATACTGGAACGCATGCAAAGGAAGATTTTGTTGTAAATAATTGATTACAATGTCTTATTTCTCTACTGAACTTCTTGGAACCAACACGCGTATGTTCGAATGTACTATTGACTATCGTGCAAAAAATATTTTTGTATTAAAAAATTGCATTCTCATAATCTGAAATCTATGCGAATATTTTGTGATAATAAATGTCCGATTTACAATGTACGATTATTTTAATCTTGAGGTATCCCGCAAAAGTTAATTATACGGTTACCTCCATTCCGCTCTAATTTTCAGGAATTGTAGCATCATGATCTCTTATAAATACAGTTTTTGTCTCAGTGTATGTTTTTGTGATGATTTTGTTAACCATTTGAAATTAGACCAAAAAAAATGCGTAGAATTAAAGTAGAATAATAGGAATACTGAACAGACTAACAAGACCCCAAATAACAGGAAAATAGTAAACTGTACAGATCTGGGTCGGAGGAAAAAAAATCGCGATTTCTGAATAAATGCATAGAGTAAAATGTACATTTATTTTGTACGACCAATAGTTTGTACCAGTGTTTGTACGACCCATAGTTTGTACCAGTTTTCGTACGACCAATAGTTTGTGCCAATATCAAAGTGCCTTAATCATAAAACTTACATGTAACATAGGAAACATTATTATATGCGAGGAAACTTTCGTCTGTATGAAATTAACATAAAAGTAAATAAGAAAAGTGCTAAAATCGTAATAATCTAGAAATTATTATTCGAAATTTAGGAAAAATACTATTGTATATTTCTCGTGTCTCAATGGAAGTTATTTGAATTAAAGAAGTTAATACTTTGTAAATTAAAGTAATTATGAAAAAAGTACTAATAGTTTTTCAAATTTAAAAGCAATATAAATTGACAAATATTGCTGATCCTTTAAACACTTGGATGATTTTTTAACCACAGTTCTCCCAAAACAAAGTTTTAATATATTAATTTTGAATGTGATGATATTATTGAATAAAGATTAAAAAATTATAACAATTTACAATTTCTTTTTCTTTTATTTTGTTATTTAAAATTCTATCAGAGTAGGACTTTTTGGATAGTAAATTTATTTGATGCATTATCTTAATTAATTTGAGACTCAAATTTATATGTGTAATCAGTAAAAATTAATAACATAGAATTTAATAATATATTATTTCATTAAATTAATCATCCTCACCTGAGAACTATCTTCTTTAACCATCCAATCACAAATGACTGATACAAAATGTCACGGTTTCACTATATCAAGCCACCGTAACGATGCGCGTGAGCTTGTCATTTGCATCACCTGCGTCTTTGCTTCAAGACTTTCCACCAATCAAACGAAGCGATTTTCTAATCAACTTTTATGTCCGTTAGAAGATGAAACATTTACTTTGACGATCTTAGTTCATTAATATTTCAGCACTTTCTTTACGTTAATTTCAAACAAAATAGCGATAGGCTACTAAGAAACAATCGATTTGTAATTTACAAGAATTTTGCAGCTGTTTCTTTAAATGGTTCAAGATGTTTACGCATTTTGTCTATAAAATGACCACTTCTTTCGTGTATGCGGCGAAATTAAAGGCATGAAAACGACAAATTTAGTATGTTTTGCTTCCCGAAGCGGAAATAAGATGAGATTGCCGAAAGTGAAATTGACAACTCAATCACACGATGTACCTGTTAAATTAACCGAGACTATTTCGTGTTTGGTCTAAATTGTATATCTATTACCCACATATAAAATCATAAAAAACTACATTGGTAGTTTAAACTTTAATGTAATCTTAAAAGAGATACACGAAAGAAAAGAGAAATAATTTTAAATAGCAGCGAAACAAACAGTAGTTGTGTAATAGACAATTTATTGTAACATGCAATTTCCGGATTTCCGATTAATTTCCGAAATGTTGAAAATTGACCAAGATGGAACGTGTATGGGGTTAGAACTATTAACATTTAAAACAATTTTAGACAGAAAATAAGCTACATAAATAATTAAGTAACAAGGAGCATTTGTTCTTTTAGCAGCTTTGAAAATCACACACAAGTAATAAAACTTCGATTTAATTTTTTGAACATTGAGACGTTAGCGTCGTTTTCCAAAGTTAAATTACGGAAGGTATAATTTAAACACTGTTCACTTTACTAAATTAACAACCATATGCCTCAAGTTTAATTGCATTTAAACAATTTATATTTTAAGACAATGATCCACTTGTTTATTTTGAGAATAATTCTTTTTTCAAGGATTACATCTTATACGTTATATTGTAGTCGCAAATAATTAATCACATGAACTTAATGGTATGACCGAATCAGTTTTTTGGGATAACACACACATACACACATACAAACTTTATTGGTATGGATTGACAATATAACTCCTTACAAGGTCAAGCTAATACAGATTTTTTCTGATCGATATTTATTATCCATATTAAATTTCCTTCATATATGAAGGGAAAGTAATGAAGGGAAAGTCATATCTCAGATTCCTGGTAGGAAGTGGGCAAAGCACTCACTTAAAGGTATTTAGTTGACAAATACCAGTATTAGCTTTCCTTCCTGTAATCGTCAATACCACTTTTGAACAAAATGAATCGTTTTTCTTACCTCTCTTATTTTAATCCACCGTCTACCTCAAGAAAAGATTCAAACGTATTGTGCCAAGTTTCTTCATATGAAGAAACGTGATGTTTTTATGAATGGGATTGAAACAAACGTTTCCCTAAATTCCTTTATTCATCTTAAAAAGAGATTCCATCGTAGTACAAAACGACAGTTTAAAAAATGTTGACACTTGTCTTAACGGATAAATTTTGCAGAGTTAAATTCTTTGTTAATTATGCATTAAAACTTAAGCAAGAAAATACCAAAGATTGAAAATCCAAAATACGACATCATATAAAACCGGTCGAATTTGGGTTAGTACATACGATGTCTTGGAGTTTTTCGTTATTTGACAAATTAAAATCGCTATATACTACTCGAATAAATGCTTGTACAAATAAAAAAACCTTTCTAGGAGCTCCACGATATAAATGACTGTTATATATGAAGTGGCAATTGTAGGGTAAAATGGTCTGATAACATTAATTCAGTATTTCACTGAAACAACAAATTTTCTTCAGTTTCAGGACACTCTGGATAAAAGCTGCAACCTCCACTTATGAAAAACATCCTATACTGTACATAAATATAGGTAAACATACAAGACAAGAAACCAAAGGATCGATGAAGAAAAGACCCGAAAGAGCGTCAAGGTATCAATTTTATTTTGCTTGTTTTTTCTGTTGCAAAATAAATCCCTAGTGATAAAATATTTTTTTCTGCAATTAAAAGATAGAGGCCTTGAAATAATAAGCTAAGTTTAATATGATTACAAAAGAGCTCATTCTAACTGTAATTTCTGGAAATGTTATGTGTTACAAGGAAAGTTTTTTTGTGTAAAAAAATCTTGTAATAACAGTAACCGGCTTCCCTAAATTTCCATTATTGTATCCAATAAAAGAAATATTAAAAAATCGTTGTCATTTTCCCAGGACAGCAAGGGTGAATCCATGTTAATGTGAAATTTTGAATAAACCCTGCAATGAGATATCTCATCATTTCTTATTATTAACGTTTACATATCAACTTTTCCATGTATGGTCTTGGTGCAAAAAATAACACTGCCCAGAAATTATAAGGAATATGTTTCTATTTGTTGTAGGGCTTTTGTATTTTCATGTAGATGGTTTTAACATGTCAGTTTTGTAATATCTTTTTTATAATATATTTACATTTCACGTTGAAAATACAACAGTTTTAAAAACTTGATCCCTGTATATTTTATTTGAGACACATATTAAGAATGTATTTTAGAGGCGTTTTAAGAACATATCTTTAATATGAGAGACATAAAGAAAGTATTTTTATTTGAAATTAAGAGTAACATGCAAATTAAGAAGGTATGTTTTTGGAGACGCATATTAAGATTTTCATATGAGATGCATATTTTAAAAAGGATATTTTCATTTGCCATAAATAGTAATAAGCAAATTACGTAAGGTATTTATTTAATTTGTGACGAATATTAAGAAGGTATTTTTATTTGAGACGAAGGTAATTTTATTTGAGACGTAAATTAAGAAGTTATTTTTATTTGATACTCCTGTTTAGAAGATGTTTCTTATTTGAAACTCCTGTTTAGAAGATATTTTTGAGACTCCTGTTCAGAAGGTATTTTATTTGAGACTCCTGTTTGGAATTAAGGTATTTTTATTTGAAACAAATAGTAGTACGGAAATGAGCACTGGGGCAATATTTAAATCTAATGAAAATAAAATGTTACATTGACCAAAGTATTTAAAAGAAATAAAGAATTAAAGAAGAATTTAAAAAATGTTTTGTTCTATTTAGTTGATATGCATATTAAGAAGATATTTTATTTTAGACGAACTTTGCAAAGGTATTTTTACTTGAGATGCATAATACGGAGGCATTTTTTACTCTGTTTATGTATAGTTTCATTCCACCGTTTTAGAATACAAAAATATGGTTTTGCAATATAGAATGTTCGGAAATGTAAATAAACCTATATGCTGTTTCTTCCGTGATAAATACACATTATTGTATTTGCCTATTGTGAACATTCTACCAAGGGATATTTATCCAAACGAAATGAATACCCTGCCGTATACAGCACGTCAGCCTCCTTCATAGGTTTGTTACAAAAAAAAATACTAATGCAGTTGTGTTTCCATTTTCATCTCGGATTTTTAGACCTATTTGACTTCGTTTCCAGGTTTTATCTCCGAATTTTAGACCTATTTGACTTCGTCTTTATGTTCAGCCATTGCAATTTTGTTTTGCATTCCATTACAGGTGTAACTTCATGAGTATGTTCTCGAGATCTACTCAATGTCTTTTCTCATTTGTGAAAAAGAAACATTGTAACGATATTGTCAATCATGATGGCGATTGTAGAGATAAACAGTAATTGAACATATGAGCAAGTAATTTCGCCCTTGTATAAAATTGATGTATAAACTACATGTACGACAACAGCGTATAAGTTATGAAATTAAAAAAAATATCCAAGTTGCATAAAAACAGTTAATTTTGTTACGCTGTACACCTGTTTCAAGGAGTAACCCATTAGAATCAAATAATATGGAGAGCTATAATCCAAAAGTAGTACTCATTACAAAAAATATACAAACAGGAGGCCAAAACCAGTACCAACGACATCTACCGAGTGCCATACAGGGAATGAATTCTCAGTATTTTATAAGTGGTTAGAATTTGACAAAAAACAATAAAATAAAACGCAAGGTAAATTTTCGTGTCAGATAAGTCTTGACTATTGGGCTGGTGAATACCCTAGGGGACCTCTGGTCCACCAGCTGTGGCATCGGCCCAATGGTTCAAAATACAAAAAAAATACCGAAGTTGCATAAAAACAGTTAATTTTGTTATGCTATACACGTGTTTAAAGGAGTAACCTCTATGGAAAGCTATAATCCAAAAGTAGTCGAAAAAGAAGAAATATAGACGCCATATGTCGGGAATGTGTGAATATTAAAAACAAGAACTTAACTATTGGAAAGTCGAAATCAACAGAGTTATCAACTCATGAGTGCCTTAGTTTTTAATGTCGTCTTTTTATTTCCGTGCTTGTAGCTGTCTCACGTCCTTGTTTTGTCTTTGTATTTCTCTGTTGCCGTTTTTGCCGTGTCTTCGGATTTCGATTTTTGTAGTCTTTGCTTCCCTTGTTCCTTCGGTATTCTACTGCCGTTGTTTCTATATGGTTTTGAATCCTCGGTACATATTTTATAAACATATTTTATATACATATTGCTACAACAGCTTATTCGTGCTAAGTAGTAGGGAAAACGTCTGAGTAAAAATCGTTTGTATCTCTTAAGAAATTTTTTTACATCGTACAAATGATCTGAAAATCAAACAAACGAATTTAAAAAATAATACGAACGTTCTCACGATTTTAAATCGTACAAAGGAATTAAAAATATACTTGATTTAACGAAAAGGTTTGTTTTTTTTTGTAGATATGAACCACGCTTCATGCATTTTCTTTCTGCAATTTCACGAGTGGGGCAGTGGTGTTTCAAGGTTCTATCTCCGAATTTTAGACCTATTTGACTTCGTTTCCAGATTTTATCTCCAAAGTTTAGACCTATTTGACTTCGTCTTTATGTTCAGCCACTGCAATTTTGTTTTGCATTCCATTACAGGTGTAACCTCATGAGAATGTTCCGCGTCATTCATTCTACTAGAATTTCACAAATTTAATATTGATATTAATATTAATATCACAACTATTAGTAGTTAAAGCATTTTAAAGTTTGCGTTCTTTTTTAATTTTGAATCCTGCATTGTAGGTTTTGTCTCTGGAGGCTGACGATAAACATAGAACTAATTAAGGATGGATGACCTTGCCACGAATCAACTGCAGTTCTAGAATACCGAAGGAACAAGGGAAGTGATGATTACAAAAATCAAAGTCCATGGACATGGCAAAAACGGGAACACAGACAATACAAGGACGTGTGACAGACACAAGGCACGGAAATAAAAAAGACGACATTCAGAAATGAGGCACTCATAGTGTGAACTCCCATGAAAACCGGGAGTAATATCAGGTGCTCTTGAAGGGTAAGCATGTCCTGAATCGATAACGACACCCTTCGCTATCACTGAGTCAATCCAGGGTTGAGCCAAAACCGGTTATGTCTACTCCGTGAAGACGTTTGAATTTCACAATACAAAAATACCGAAGTGGCGTAAAAACTGTTAATTTCGTAATGATGTACACCGACCTTGACTCTATTTTTTCAGCATCTGA
The DNA here is from genome assembly GCA_002080025.1 of Modiolus philippinarum. Taxonomy (NCBI): domain Eukaryota; kingdom Metazoa; phylum Mollusca; class Bivalvia; order Mytilida; family Modiolidae; genus Modiolus; species Modiolus philippinarum. Next base: position 284 of record MJUU01042065.1, on the reverse strand, counting down.
TGCCGCTTTCCCATT
>MJUU01042064.1:11046-21670 GCA_002080025.1 Modiolus philippinarum | reverse complement strand
AAAACTTAATTTTGCAAAACTCTAAGTCAAAAAGGGGCATAACTCCCCCAAAAATTAGCCTATCAATCCAGCCAGACGATATACACAACTAGACATGACGGTCAACAATTCTGTGAAGTTTGGTTGAAATCTGATGAAAGGTGAAGGAGAATTTGCGTCCACAAACTTATTTTTGCAAAATTCTAAAACAAAAAGGGGCATAACTCCCACAAAAATTAGCTGATCAATATGGCAAGACGATATGCACAACTAGGCATGATGGTCAACAATCCTGTGAAGTTTGGTTGAAATCAGATGAAAGGTGAAGGAGAACTGGCGTCCACAAACATAATTTTGCAAAATTCTAAGTCAAAATGGCATAACTCCCCAAATATTAGCTGATCAATCCGGCCAGATGATATGCACAACTAGGTATGATGGTCAACAATCATGTGAAGTTTGGTTGAAATCCGATGAAAGATGTAGGAGAATTGGCATTCACAAACTTAATTTTGCAAAATTCTAAGTCAAAAAGGGGCATAACTCCAACAAAAATAAGCCGATCAATCCAGCGAGATGATATGCACAACTAGGCATGATGGTCAACAATCCTGTGAAGTTTGGTTGAAATCCGATAAAAGACGTACGAGAATTGGCGTCCACAAACTTTGTGACGGATGGACTGATGGACGGACGGACGGATGGACAACAGACAGAAAAGACAAAAACAATAGGTCTCCCCCTAAGAGAGGGAAAACATAATAATTAGCCAATCAAATCATGGGATAAATTTAAATGTACTGACATGTTCTTAGAGATTTACACTATTAACTAGAAGTGGAAGCAGTCGCAAACGACAGCTAATCCCCTGGACCGCTGTTAAGAAATAAAAACCCTTATATAATCTAAAGATGTAAAGATGAGTGTAGAAGGTACATCCACTTAACAGTAAGATCATTATGTGTAACGTGTAGTATCTCAGATATAAACAATAATAGAAACTTAAACCAAAGTCAGTCAAGTGTAAAATGTAGGTCAAAGTGACCCAATTATCATCTGAAGCTGCAAGACTCTCAAGACTCAACTGACCACAGATGATTGATGTAACACATAGGGTATCTCATACATGAACATTAATGCAAACTTAAACCAGTCATTGAAGCATGAAATGTAGGTCAGAGTGACCAATTCATCATCTGAAGCAGCATCACTCTCCAAGACGCATCTACTGACCAAAGATGATTGATGTGTCACATGTAGTTTCTCAGATATGAACCTAAACACAGACTTTAACTAGAGTCACTGAAGCATAAAATGTAGGTCAGTGACCAAATTATTGTCTAAATCAGCATCACTCTCCAAGACGCATCCACTGACCAAAGATGATTGATGTACCACATGTAGATTCTCAGATATGAACCTTAACGCAAACTTTAACCTGAGTCATTGAAGCATGAAATGTAGGTCAAAGTGACCCAATTATCATCTCAAGCAGCATCACTCTCCAAGATGCATCTACTGACCTAAAATGATTGATGTGCCACCTGTAGTTTCTCAGATATGAACCTTAACGCAAACTTTAACCTGAGTCATTGAAGCATGAAATGTAGGTCAGAGTGACCAAATCATCATCCGAAGCAGCATCACTCTCCAAGACGCATCTACTGACCAAAGATGATTGATGTTTCACATGTAGTTTCTCAGATATGAACCTTAACACCAACTTTAACCTGAGTCATTGAAGCATGAAATGTAGGTCAGAGTGACCCAATTATCATCCAACGCAGCATCACTCTCCAAGGCACATCTACTGACCAAAGATGATTGATGTGCCACATGTAGTTCCTCAGATATGAACCTTAACACAAACTTTAACCAGAGGTGGGACGAACGGACGGATGGACAGGGGGGGCGAGATGCTATATACCCTCCCCAACTTTGTTGGGCGAGGGGATAACAATACTGATCAGTAAACTCAACTAAGGTCAGTGTCTGATAAAGTTAGTATTGTCAGTGACACATGAATGACAGTATTGCCAGTGAATGAAACAGTTCTATTGTCACTGAATGTAAAAGAAAGAACAAAACAATAGTATACCCCCTCTCTTACAGAGCGGGGGTATAACAATGACTGATGCAGAAAGAACTGTCAATGACTGCTACAGAAAGTATTGTCAGTGACAAAAACAAAATGCATTGTCAGTGACTGATACAAAAAGTAATGTCAGTGACTGATACAGAAAGTATTGTCAGTGACCGATTCAGAAAGTATTTTCAGTGATTGATACAGAAAGCATTGCCAGTGACTGATACAGAAAGCATTGTCAGTGACTGATACAGAAGGTATTGTCAGTGACTGATACAGAAAGTGATACAGAAAGCATGTTCAGTGACTGATACAGAAAGTATTGTCAGTGACTGATACAGAAAGTACTGTCAGTGATTGATACAGAAAGCATTGCCAGTGACTGATACAGAATAAAAGTGACAATAAAAGTCTGAATCGATCAAAGGAAGAGACCAGTAAGGAAAATCCGTATAACATTCGACTGGATCAGGGGAACACAATCCGACACAGAACATTTTTGGCAAGCCGTCATAATCCCGACTTGGAACGGGCATTTTATAAATAAAATGGTAGGTATTGTCAGAAAGTATTGTCAGTGACTGATACAAAAAGTATTGTCAATGACTGATACAGAAAGTATTGTCAGTGATGGATACAGAAAGTATTGTCAATGACTGATACAGAAAATATTGTCATCGACTGATACAGAGAGTATCATCAGTGGCTTAAAGTTACCATTGTTAGTGACTGATAGTTACTATTGTTAGGGATTGATGGATTATTATTGTAGGTGATTGGTTAATTTATATTATCAGCGACTGATACAGAAAACATTGACAGTAACTGAAACAATTACTATTATCACTGAATAATGCAGTATTTTCTGTGACTGATGAAGGTCAGTTGTCAGTAACTGATAGTTACTATACAGAAAGCATTGTCAGAAACTAATCCTACTGCTACTGATACAGTTTATAAGTGACTGATCAGTAAATACTTGTAAGATACAGTGACTTTTTTGAGTGACAGAGCATGTCGTTATTGCTACAGTTCATGAGTTAGCATTGTCAGTGACAAACTCAGTTTGTAATTTACCGACAGTGGTGCATGTGAATGATTAAGTTCTATTGCCAATGAATTAGACAGAGAGTAATGCTAGCTATATATATAGTTACTATTGTCAGGGACTGCTACTGAAAAAGGTCCATTGTGAGTTTCTGATACTGAAAGCATTGTAGTGACTTTTACCACTGACTGGAAGAGTTACTTTAGTCTTTGACTGACAAAGGTCTATTATCAGTGACTGATAAATTAAGTATTGTGAGTATTGTATTGTGAGTTACCAATAGATTAAGTATTGTCAGTAACAAATATAGTTACTATTGCCATTGACTGATAGTTACTTTTATAAGTGATTGACACAGTTTCTTTTATCATTGACATTTTGTGTTTTTGGTATTTGATGCAGTTTGATGCAGTTTCTATTGTCGGTAACATATACTGTTGTCATGGACTTATACAGATAACAGTTTGACATGTATAATTAACCTACTACAATAAAATTAGAATGATAAAAATTGCATTGAAAACATATTAAAGCATGGCTTTCTGATGTAAAATACTCACCGTATGGGAATTACACCGGATATTAGTACCAGGACTGGTACCATCAACGGAGAAAAGCATTGAACTGTTACTGCATAGTAAACTTTGTACTTACTAATCTAGTAAAGTAAAAGTTCAATGCTTTTCTCCATAGATGATACCAGCCCTAGTACCAATATCTGGTGTTGTTCCCATATGGTGATACTGAATTCATTTATTTGGCCATGCATTAACAATTAAGATTAAAAATAGTTTTTAAATGTTTATATAAATACATTCCATTTTTGAATATTTTTACAAAACAAAAAATGATAACTCAGTGTCGACCAACTAATAAAAATGTTACACATGAAGCAAATTTTTTAATTTAGTAATAGTAAAGCACAACTGCCACTTGGACGGATTTACCTCAGAAAAGAAAGACTGAAAAAATAGAACACATGGACCCTGTGGCCTTACATATAGGCCACATAATATACCCCACCTTGCTATAAATAAATGGATAAATAGTAAGTAAAAACATTTCAATATACGGATGGCTACAATAGTAAAATCAAAGTTATCAGCAAACAAGAAGAAGATAAGTGACAGAAAAAAAAGGGGGGGGGTCACTAAACAACTCGCTATACCAAAACTTCAGACTAAATATCAAATCATTACTGAATAGACATACTGAGGTTTCCTTGATGAAAGAATGGACAAATAGACGGTCAAGAGTATAGCAGTATATCCCCTCTCCTACATGGTGGGAATAAAATTAAATTCCATGTAATACATGTTTTAAGACAAAATGACAATATGAATATTGAATGAGTAATGTTGACACATATGATGCTGTGCAATATATATTTAACAAAAGAAAAAAAAAATATTTTTCTCGACATTTTGCATACATCTGTATATGTACTATCAATCACAAAATTCACAGTGGGTAAAAATACAGATACCCGTTGATAAAATTTCCCCCTAAAAATCATTCCAATCGAAATTCAAGAAAATGAAAATCACTTCAATAGCCTTATGTGCCTTCTCCCCCTACTTCCCTTGAATTAAGGCCAATAAAAATATTTGTGAGATAAGACAAAGACTGTCAATAATGGCACTGTTTCCTGTTCAAATTGGTAGGATAAGCATAATCACAAATATATGATTTAACAGTACTCTATATGTCTATAGTCTAAATATTTAGTTTAAAAATAGTTGCAGTACAAAAGGAATATGCCTGAAAATTTGATTTATGCTCCTGTAATATATAGTAACAACCATATTGCTGTTATATATAAAAATTATTTTGTGCTAACACCATTCATGCAACTATAATAGCAGATTTCCTTGGGCATTAACATATTACAATTTAATTATTTCAATGAATATATGTATATTCCTTCAGTAAAACATAAAACTTACACTTCAAAACTCCAGTCTTTTAATTGTTAATTAAAGGACCAAAGTCCTATAAAACACTTTTGTATGACAGTAAACCTGCAGAGCTATTTGGTGTTACCAGTCAGTTTATTTTTAGCTTCGTCTGATACTGGACAGTTTTCATGAACTCTTAGTCTGAATTCAATTTAACCTATTTTTTATTAACTGTATTGGAAAGCATAAGTACAACTTTTTCCTAAATATATTTTGTTTTCAAAATTTACTGAAATTTCAGACATGTGCTTGTTTGATCTAAGCAAATGATTTACCTTGATTCTCCAGTGACGAAAAATAGGTATACAACAGTTTTCAATAGGGTTGAATATTTTTTATTACAAGACTAAAGAGTTGAGTTTTGAAGGGATTGTTTTAAAGTGTAAATAGAATAATACATTTATATATTTGTTGAAAATTTTGAAAATTTTGCAAATGTAATAATTTTTACTTCTCCGGGAAATCTGCCATATGTTAATTTTTATAAACAAATGCTGAACCCTTATCAAATATCAAATATGTTTAAAATAGTTCTGTTCACACAAAAACCAATTACAAGATAACATACATACATGTGCAAAAATAAATAATTGGGGAAGTAAAGCTTATTGTAACATGTTTACTTAATATAAATATCCAAGTTCAACTTTACATCCAAAAAAAGGCAAAAATAAAAAAATTAAATAATGGTTGACAACAAATATCCTGAATAAGGTGTCTATCTTTTTTCTTCTGCTTGATGATACAAACTTGCCACCACTTCTGGACAATTGTTCTGCAGGAACTACCTATCCTCAGTCTAAGTACAAATCATTTCACTTTACTGCTTTTCTTCTGTGTTGATGGAAAAAAAAATACCCCCACCCTGTGTACTGGAAACACAGGAAGAAAATGTGAATAATGCAGTGAGTTTTGGAAGGTGAATTTGGTTGCCAATTGCATCATTTGGCATGGTGATAAGGCATTGAGACTGAAAAAGAAAGCAATACTCCACTTGTAAAGGATGGGTAAATGAGCTCCTGAAAAACAATGAACTCAAAAAACCCTATCCTGATCCAGTTGATTTTGACAGCTGCAGAAACAATGTCTTTTACCTAGACCAACTAGACAACTAACTTGTAGAATGCTTGAAATTTCATGCTAGACTGTGTTGATATATTTTTGTGCAGCTCTACGACTTCCAAATGGAAACAGCCAGAATATTGGATGACCATTTCCACATAAATCTTTGTACTGTGCATAAGCCGAGAGTGTTCTTTCTCTGAAAATAGACAGTTTAAAAGTATTAAAATCAGAAAAAAATTTCTTCTTTATCTTATTTTACTGTTAATTTAGGAATAATTTGATGTAATTATTTAAGCTGTATAGAACCCGAACAATGGGTAACAAAAAGGTGCATATCTAAAGAGATTTACAACTCAATTCTTATTCAATATATCTCAGCATTTCAGAGTCATTTTGTAGTTTGTGTAGCCTCACTGTTAGAAGACAATACATATAAAGTATGATAGTCATGTGACCTTGTCTGTGGTCCACCCATATAAAACACCCTTGGCAAAGTATGCCCCTCAATTTTTTCGCAATGACTGGTGGATTTAGCCTCTATTAGTGTACGTAATCATTCTTTTTATTACACGTGGTTAATTCAGTATGGGTAAAAAAAATGGAAAAGAGAAAAAACAAATTATTATGGTCGATGACCACTGCTTATACAGTGATATAAGCGATAATGAGATGGATGTTTTAACAAGGGGGTTTTCTTCTGAGTCTGAGGGAAATAGCAATATTAGTCATAGTAATGTGGAGATGAATACTCCTCTTAGTTCTAATGATGTTAAACAACAGAGTAATAATTCTGAAATTTTGTATGAGGCCGTTCCTTTCATGGATATAAGCGGTAATATTTGACTACTACTTCCGGTTTTAGTGCTGGTTATCTTCCCTCTGTTGTTGTTGTCCCTTCCAAGTCATTATTGTCTTCTGGGTCAAATGTTTGTACTAATACCGTTCAGAGTATACCCAGACCTATGCCAACTTTACGGAACGTGTTTCAACCATTTCTAGCACTCCCACTCCTAGGAAATGAGTGACTTTTTCCAACAACGTTAAAGTGTCGGAGTATGGTTTTAATGGCACGGAGATTGAAGGGGAACAAGAAACGCCCCGGAATGCAAATGCTGGTAAGTACAGCAGGAGAAAGTGTTATAATGTAGGAGAGGAAAGGAAAATGACTCTTTTTACAAGTGCCAATTATCAGGATTTTGCTGAGGAACGACAAAAGCCTCAATCTAATAGACAAAGTTTATGGTCAGTGGTTAACTATGGTGATATCAGTATGCATGGAAGAAGGTCTGGTTTTTTTTATTAATCCATGTTATTCCAGGGTATCTGATGATGATTTGTATGTTGAGCCTGAAGTTAATAATTTTGAGTCAGATCATTTCTTTGAGGAACGTCAAACTCCTCACTTTGTGCATCATCAGTTTGATAGTGTTTTGCCTGAGGAGAATAGTCGTAAAAGTCCTTTTGGTGGCAGTAATTTTATTCCCTCAGCTTCTAGGTCTGTGGCTTCAAAGTTCCACGTTTCGAGAATTTTTCTGTTTCTTTTGATATTGATGGTACTAATAATTGCAGTAATTTGAATGTACATAACTCAATTGATCATGTTGATAATGTTGACTTAGTTAGAGATGAGTCTGTTGATGAGGGCTATGACCCAGATTTTTCTGGTCTGGTTACAGAACCAGACGAAGTTATTGAGACTGATGATGGCTTTGAGGACTTACAATATGGAGGTGAGGACAAGAAAAGTCCTCCTATAAATGATGACTTGGCTTCTAAAATAGATAAAGCCTGTATTAATAAGCCAGTGGTAGAAAAACTGGACAAAATTTTGGATAAGTATCCTCCCCCACAAAACTGTACTAATTTAGTAGTGCCTAGGGTTAATGAGGAATTATGGCAAGATTTGGCTAAGACGAATAGATCTACAGATCTGTCTTTTCAGTCTATACAAAAATATCTGTTGAGTGGCATTTCTGCTCTGACTTCATCTTTAAATGACATTGTACTAGCCAAACAAAATAGGACTAATCTTGACTTACAACAGAGTTATACTAAGCTTCTGAATTCTGCTGTTCTTTTATGCTACAGTTCTTACGAAATTAGTATGAAACGTCGGAACCCTTTACGACCGTGTATTAATACTTCTTACAGAAGTATTTGCAAACCTTCTCAATCCTTGTCTACTTTGTTGTTTGGGGATAACTTTAACCAAACCCTGGATAATATTGGCAAGGGAAATAAGCTCAAGAATAAAGTAACTGGCAGAGGTACAGGTTTTGTTATTAGAGGTGGCCGTGGTAGAGGTAATTTTACCAGAAGGAGGTTTGGTGCACCCCAGGGTCAATTTAATAGTAATATTATAAGAAATAGAGGCCAGTCTTTCAGAAATTCTTCCTTTACGCAGGTAAATAGGCAGCCAAGCAGTGGTAGACAACAGAGTGCAGCGGTATCTAATTCTGTCTCAAAAAACTGGAAAGGTCAGCCCAACAGTGGCAACAGATAAATGAAGTAAGTACAGATACTAAAGTTTGTCGTGTTGGTAGAGTTTCTTTACATTTTCATCTGTGGTCTGAACTAACTTCAGATCCTTGGATATTGGAAACTGTCATGGGTTATAAGATTAAATTTGATTCACTTCCTAAGCAATTTTTTCCTCCCGTCATGCCTAATTGGTCTGATTTGCTAAAACAATTAATTTCTACTGAAGTATCTTTACTTCTTAAAAAGGGAGCTATAACTCCAGTTTCTCCAGTGCCAGGACTGTGCAGTTTTTGTCCAATTTGTTTTTAGTTGAGAAAAAAGGTGGTAAATGGAGGCCGGTTATAAATTTAAGGAAACTTAATAAATTTGTTAAATATCTTCATTTTAAAATAGAAACTATTGAGACAGTAAAGAATTTAATTCAAGAAGGAGATTTTTTATGCTCTTTGGATCTGACTGATGCCTATTTTACAATCATGATTGATCAGGATTACAGAAAATTTTTGCATTTTGAATGGGAGAATACGTTATATGAATTTGTATGTTTATGTTTTGGTCTGAAATCAGCTCCTAGAGTATTTACTAAACTGTTGAAGGTACCTTTCTCTGTTATACGTACTTCAGGAATTCGCCTAACATCTTATATTGGTGATTCTATGATAGCAGGAAAAGACTTTAAGGAGTGTTCTGATAATCTTAATTACTGTGCTTATCCAAAATGCTTTTACCTCTTTCAATTGCTATAGTGCTACCAATCTACCAAATTGGTGACACAACTGGAGTGAAAGAAATAAAAGATTGCTGAACCAATCTTACAATTTTACAATTCAATTGATGCAATCAAATTGTAAAATTGGTTTAGCAATTTGAAAAGTTGATACTTACCACAGGAATTCTTTACTTTAAGATTGGTGTGTGGTGACAGATTCAGATATATAAACTAAATAGTGAGTTTATTTACATAGGGCAATTCAGTTTTCAGGAATTGCATAGAAAAAATTGAAAATGCCAAATATTTCGTTTTACAGTCTATTTTCAGTTAACAATTAATTTTTTGTGTTGTTTGGTGTATGCTCATTAAAAAAATATCATTTTATATCATTTCTTGGTAAAAATGGAAAAACTGAAAAAATGAGCAAGGGAGGTCATAAATAAGATATAATTATCTCCCATAATAAAAACAGCAGTTTCACATTTTCTTCCCCAAAACATTTATCATAATAAAAATTCAGATGAAAAATATGAAAACTTGTCAGATATGGTATTATAAGATTGTTTTTGTGTTCATAACAAAGATAATGAAAAGTGATGAAGACTATTTGCAAAAATAAAGATAAGAATTCCCTATACCAAGAAAATTTTCATGGTATACAAGGGCAGTTTTCTTTCATAAATTGACAATAAAGGTTAAGAAGATATCCAGAGGTGAGTATCAACTTTTCAAATTGTTGAACCAATTCTATAGTTTGAAAGCAACAGTTGAGTTGTAAAACTGTAAGATTGGTTCAGCAATCCTATTCCTCTTTCATCCCAATTGTGTTACCAATTTAGTAGATTGGTAGCACAATACCTATTGGGAGAGGTAAAAGCATTTTGGATAAGCACAGTAAAAGGGTTTTGGAGAGTCTAGGGTTTACTATTAATGACCAGAAGTCTAATATGATCCCAACCCAGTGAATAGTTTATTTGGGTTTTTTGTGGGACACAGTAGCTATGACTGTGAGTTTAACTGAGGATAAAATTGAAAAAATTTTAGGTTTGAGTGAGTTTGTTATTTATCAAAAGAAAGTCATTATACGAACATTAGCTAGTCTGTATGTGTCTGCATTTCTGGCAGTTTTGTTTTTAAAATTTCATTATAGGCTTCTTGAAAAAGAGAAAGTTCAAGGTCTGCATCACTATAACTCTTTTGATGCTAGCATTGTTATTTCGGATATGGCAAAGGAAGAAATTTTCTGGTGGATTAATAACCTTAGGTCACTCAATGGTAGTCCTATTAAAACTCCC